>JAFMOD010000640.1:1621981-1656101 GCA_019802435.1 Corydoras maculifer | reverse complement strand
ATATATCAAAATGTTCTTTATTACCAATTTCTCTTTTTGTTAAGATTTTATCTAACGTGGTCGAATCATGAACATGAGTCGTGAACTGGTTTTTAGTAAAGTAGCCAGAGTATAGACGCATAATTAAAAATAATGAGGACATTGCATCCACCTCCCCAATGAAAAAAGTAAATTATTTTGGCATCCTCATTATAAGCTGCAAAACCTGAATACATTATGTAAAACTATGTAAATCAACATTGTAACAGGTTTTAATAGTCTTGTAATAAGTATGTGTGCAATCAATGTAACATGTAACATTGCATCAGGTGAAGAGCTGCCACCAGACTGATGTAGAAGGCCTGCAACAATAAACTGATTAAACTGATTATTATCTATTAATAAAAATGTTGGCGACTAATTGGCGACTCATTACTGTTTATTTGTGTTGCATGATTTATGTATTACTCATTATTTCTGCTGGTTACCTGTGCTGCTTTGTGAATGCTGGAAAAATAATTAAGAGTGATTTAAATGGAGTGACATCAGAGCTGGTAGCAGATGTGCAATCTTTTAAAATTGTTGCAAAAAAAAATGTTTGCGTCAGCAGGATAAGTCACTAAAATATTCCGTGTTTGTTCCATTGTTAAGTGAGGAATGGCGCTCCATCTTGAAGATAGTGATTGAGTAAACGTGTTACTTTTCATTTCTGTTTAATTAGGTAAAGCACTTTTTTTATAAGGAATAAGTCACAAGAGGGCATACATTATTGTAAATAAATCACAGGAAAGAGGTGTTAGACACGACACGAAGTAGAGTACAGTTACACCTCTTTCCAGTTATTTATTCATAATAATACACCACCTCGAGTGACTTATTCTTTTATAAAATGGTTACCCACACATTGAATACATTTTTTTTAAAGATTGCAATTCAAAAATGCAGTACATAAAAACAAAAATCTGCAATAGTTTGGTCTTCAGCAACATAATCTAGTCCAGTTTTTAGTGCTCATCAGGAATCAGCTCTCTGTTTACATTAATCTGTATATTATTATTAAAAAATACACGAATCGCTGGCCCGAGTTAAAGGGCTGCGCACAACACACAGATGAAGCACCAAAACGCGCTGAGTGGAGACTGGCAACCGGGTAAGATTAAAGTGGCTTCTTTTAAAGAGATAGAGAACACACAGAGCCAACAACTGTAACATAAAACAATGCTGGTCTGTGAAAAACCGAAAAACAGGAAGTATATAAACCAAATGAACCGAACACCTAGTTAATTAACTTAACAAGTAAATAAGAGATAATTATTTAATTAACTTAAATGAGGAACAAACAGTAATGGTAAGGCTTGGCCCGGCACTCTGCATCATACGAATGTGAAGCGTTCAGAGGTGTGCAATAATTGCAGTAGTGTCACGACTGGACAAAAGGCTCATCCAATCAGATTTAGGAACCAGATCCACCAGTTTTATGATTTACAAATACATATAACTTGTACACAATGGTGGTAATTAAGGCTTCAAGTTTTAATTTTCTAACAAAGTATTAGTAAAGTCACTACGCTGTGATGAAGTAAGACATGATAAACTGCATTTAGACCGGGATCAAGTAACATATTAGAGCTACTCAGATTTGTGTACTGTAAATAAAAAGTATATTTGCTACATATTGTGCCACTGTGTGTGTATATCTTTTGTTTAATTGCTCTTTGGTTTTACTTGCCTTATTGTAAAAAAAACTACACATTAAATTCATTCCAGAAAAAAACCAAACAATAATAAATTGTATTTAATTTAATCTATTATTATTTAATTAGGGGTGGCATGGTGGCTTAGTGGTTAGCACGTCCGCCTCTCAGTGCTAGGGATTCCCAGTTCAAATCCCCATCTGGATGGAGTTTCCATGTTCTCCCCATGTCTGCCTGGGTTTCCTCCGGGTTCTCCTGTTTCCTCCCACAGTCCAAAAACATGGTTCAAGTCAATTGAGTTCTCCAAATTGCCCCATATAGTGTGTGTATGTGTGCGTGTCTGTGTGAGTGTGTGCCCAGCAATAGATTAGTGCCCTGTCCTGGGTGTATCTGCCCAGTGCCCGAAACGTTCTCCCCTGGATGGGCATGGGGAACCCCCCCGCGACCCTAATATAGGACAAAGTGGAACATAATGATTTAATTAATTATTTAATTATTGTAAGCACTTATCTTCACTATTTTTAATGTTCCATTTCTGAATAACGATGCAGATAGCTTACAAATGGTTGGGGTCAGAACACGAGGTTGAACCAGGCCCTCTGGAGAAATGAGGATTAAGGTTCTTGCTCAAAGACCCACACTGTTAACTTCAATGCGCCAATGATTTGAACTCACAACCTTCAAACTGATAGCATCAAAAAGATTGGCACCTTTTATGAAGTGTGGGTAAATAACTTTGTTTTAAGCACGTGTGGTCATTTAAATTCACCAGTTACGGGTAACAGGTACAAGCAAAATAAATCTCACACCTGAAACCAGATACAAGGGGTTAGATCACTACAGGATCCAGGTTAAAGAACTTTTTTTTTGGTTTGAAAGCATTACATAGACTAGCACCATCTTATATCAATTTGCTCATACTCGGTTTCATGGTCTCTGAGATGTTCTGACCAATTACTGTTAGTTGTCCCTCGTTCCCGTCTGAAGCTGAGAAGTAATGGAGCCTTCTTGCTGCACCAAAGTTATGGAATACTTTTTACCTTGGTCTTTTAATTTTCAGGCTTATGTCTTATTATATGTTTTCTGGTGTTTTATTTTACACTGTCTACTTTGTAGAGCACTTTGGGCAAAGTTGTCATGTTAAATTTTGCTATATAAATAAACTTCACTTACTTTCTTAAAAACATTTACATTTTTAAAGACATCTCATGCTAACTATTCTGTTAACAACTATATACCATTAATACTACAATTATAGAAACACTGCAACAGACAGACAGATAAGCATACACACACAAACCGAGGGGGTCTAAGTGGTCAGACTGAATGCTACCTGCTGTAACTCATTAAACTTTATTCTACTGCACTTATCTGAGATCAGTTTAGCATTGTATTAAAGGTTATTGTGTGGGATGAAGAAACTAAACCAGAAAAAGTCTGCCAATGTGAACAGCCCTTGCACTTCAAAAACATCAAACAGCTGTGACATGAAAAAGAAACCTCCTTTCCACTCCGACTGGCCGATATTTCCTCTCCTCTAACAAGAACAGATGCTTTCATCTTGCTCAGTGTGTCGGTGTAACACAGGGAAATATTCAGGTCCTGTTCCTCACCCTGAACCTTTGTCACTAATAAATGTTGCAGATCAAGAACAGGTAAAGAAGTACCAACATTATACATTAAACAGATACATAAAGACAAATTCTTCATTTGATTACTAAGATATTTATTACTGCACTATTTTATTGAATTATACACATACACGACATATTACAAACTTTCCACAATTACAAAAACAGCCAAAAATATGTGAGCTGGCTCACTCTCGACCCATATCACTTCATTCCATCCACGGCCTTAACCAAACAGAAAAAAATAGATTCATTTGGAAAAATATTTTTTCCTAGAATGTCATACACAGCTGAAGCATGAGGAAATTAAGGACCATTTTATGTGCAGTGAAGCCTAAGTAAAATGATGACAATAGCAACGTACAGTGAGGGCTTCCAAACTGTTGATGCTCTTTAACAGATCATGTGTTTTTAGTTGGTGGATGATTTTTAGTAATGCAGTGACACTGAGGTGGTGGTGTGTTAATGAGTGCTGTGCTGCTACAAGTGAATCAATCAAACATAGATCGATAGAGCTTACTTTATCTGAGGTGAAATTTCAAACATTCCTGGAGAGAGCATGAACGCAGTTCCCTACTAGCATAAATTTTGCAGTCAAGATTCCCACATTTGGGAAATTCACAAAGGTCAACAAGACCAAAGTGTAATTGTCTAGTCTCACTTTGTGTGAACCACCTTACTGACCATGGTATCACCCCTGCCAGGTAAGCATCTGTAAACATAGCCGCTGCTAAACATTTTAAAACCTGTTCAAATACCATGCACTCGTACAAATTTACCGTACTGATCCACCTTGTAGATGTATAATCATAAGTAGAGCTGGGGCAACACATCAGCTATGTCAGCAAAGTGGAGATGGCTTTTCACAACATTACACCTGCTATACACAAGCGTTTAAAGCACAAACATCCCAGTGCGCTTTATCCACATGGCAGAAAAAAAGCGACGCAGGTTCGGTTTACTTGTTTTTCTTATCTTAGCATATTTAAGACTTTTAACACATTTAACGTGTTTCTGTTATTAGAAGTGCATTGTTAACCATTTCTTTGTCATCCTGTGTAGATACATGCAGCTTTTCTTAATACTGCTAACCTTACCGTGTTTTCATATCGCATTCAGATCAATTTTAATGTCTACACTTGTTTATCCATCCATCCATTATCTTCTGCTTTATCCTCTACTAGGGCTCGGGGGTGGGGGGGGGATACCCATGCCCATCCAGGGGAGAACGTTTCGGGTGCTAGGCAGATACACCCAGGACAGGATGCCAATCTATCGCTGGGCACACACTCACTCACACACACATAAACACACTCTATATGGGGCAATTTGGAGAATTCAATTGACCTTAATCCATGTTTTTGGACTGTGGGAGGAAACCAGAGAACCCGGAGGAAACCCACGCGAACACGGGAGGCGAATGTGCTAACCACTAAGCCACCGTGCTGCCCACATTTGTATATAGTCAACAAAAAATATATAGTCAACATATATAGTACAGTATATAAAATGTTGGATTTTATTGTCACAATGTTTGTGGCCTTGTGTCATATGTGCCTCAAAGTGCAGATTTAAAAAAAATTATTTTAACATTTTTGAAAAAAAAAAAAAAAGATAAATGTTCACGTCCAGTATTTTTGAGTAGACATTTCAGTAATAGTAAAAGACTCATTTTAAAATATTCCACCATCATTCTAATGTGCTTTATATTATACTTAAATTACTGAATCTCTTGTGGCTGAGATTTGATATTTGATAAAGCTGGTAATGCATTTTTGTGTTTTAATGATTAAAAACATATTTCAACATCCAAAGTTTTTATTTTTTATTATTTTGTAAAAGTTTAATTCCAAACACAATCACATTAGAGTAACAGTTTATAGATTAATCGACAAATAGAATATAGAATAGTTAGATTAATCGATAGAAAACTAATCGTTAGGTGCAGTCCTAATCATAAGCAGTAGCGTCACTGTTATTGCAGTATGTGTTTGTTCATTGTGCACAGAACACTGCCTATGGGATGCTGGTAGCTGGAAATCTTTGTCTTATAACTTTTATTTTGCCCATTAGGGTTACCGAGGTCTTAAAAATCAACAATACCACTATAGCAGCACAACACACCACCATCATGTTAATGTCACCTCAGTTTTAAAAATCATCCACCAGCCAAATAATACGTACTTTGTGGGGTTTCTGATCATTAGACACCAGAGTAAAGCACACAAAGTATGTAGAGAAACAGATGGATCAGTTTATAACTGTAAAAATAATAAAAGACAATTTGAGTTAAGTAAACCTAACAAAGTGACTGATGTGTATATATTTTTGTTTGAAAAGACAGCTTTTCAGAAGTCCCCCCCTCCCCCCAGTCCACTCAACCATGAATTTGTGGTATTCTGTAATTGCTTTACCTCTGCAATGCTGAACAGACACAATGCCTCTTTTCTGATAACAACCCTAAGAATTTCAGTCCAATAATAGCTCATTTTAAAGACCCAGCTTTATTAATGCGATAGCAAAGAAAGTAATTTTGAAAGTTTCGTCAGACAGATAAAAAGCTCACTTGCTTCTGTATCTTACAACATCGTTTTTATTTAGATAAACACAGAGATTTAAACATCTCCCACACCTTACAGAAAAGTGATAGACTTCAACTACACTGTCTTAAACATATAGTAACATTCTGTTAATGTATTAATGATTATTGATAGTTACATTTATAGATAGAAACATTAATTAATGTTTCACAACATTATGTACATCGAGCACATCAATTTTTTTCTGACTAAACAGCTACCCAACTTTTAGTCCAAGTAGTTGGCCTCTTTTGACTTGACTACCAAGTGATCTATTTTGCCTACTGTTCTTACACACAAAGGAATTAATGCTCCACATTTAACCATCCGTGCAGTGAAACACACACACACACACATATACACACACACACACACACACACATACATACACACACTGAGCAAAGTGAGCACATGTGCCTTGTACACGGCGCTTAGAGACCAATTGGGGTTAGGTGCCTTGGTCACTTCAGCTATAGTATGTAGTCGGGACTTGAACCGGAAACCTTCAGGTTGTAAGCCCAGTTTCTTAACCATGAGCCTACAACTACCTCCTACAATGTGTTACTCGCTGGTTACCCTTAGGAAATAGGACCTCTACAGCCAATACAAAACGCTGCAGCTTGTCTCGTGTTCAACTACTCTACATGATCCCTTGTAACTTCAATACTTAGCTTTAGTTTGAAGCCCACCTTTGTTGTAAGGCAATGACTCTGCTCTACAGGACAATCTCTGGATCTGCTTCTTGCTACCTACACTCTATTTCCCAAAGATATAAGGTGCTCTAGTGAAAAATGTCACCTGATGATTCAACCTCACCATGGTGCCAATTTCAAAACACCATCTCATTCACCAATGCCATGTCTGTAATGCTGTCACATTTAACATTTTTAAGACACAATTCAAGACACATCTGTTCCAGTAGCACCTGCTATAACCAAAAAAAGTGTGTATGCTTTGGAGTTCTAGGCAAAAGAAACTAAATCTAAATATGCTAATTTGCACTTGTATGCTACTTTGATTAAAAGAATCTACTAAATGAATAATGTAATATAAAATGTACAGTATATGGTGAATAACCTATAATGATGATTACATTCTTTTTGTACCCAATCCTGATAAAACCAGTATGGTGTTATTAAAGCAATGAGGTATGAAAGAGCATGGAAAGAGGTGTTATTTGGCATGACATGAAGCGGAGTACTCTTTCCTGTGATTTATTTACAATAATACATAACTTTATTATAAAACAAGGTTAGCTTTATAACTGTGTCTATTTAAAACTAAATTATTAATAAACTGATCTTCCGCAACATAATCTAGTCCGGTTTTGATCACTCAGGATACAGGAGTCTCTAAAAATAACACAATGCAATCTAATGCCCAAATTACAGAACACAATTCATAAACAGCCTCAACAGGTTAAGTGCTCATTAGGAATCTCTGTTTATATTAATCTGAATTTTCATTTATGGTGATTTAAAATAATATATTGTGTATCACACATTGATAGGAATCGATAAGCGCTCAGAGGTGTGTGTTATTGTCAATAATGTCAGGGCTCAGATTTAAGGACCGAAATTATACATTTTATAGTAATAATGTGTTTGTTTCAAAACAACTTTAATATTCTTTAAACATGTTAAAAAAAATTTCATACATTTGCTCTGTACTGTACTTTCAGGAGAGAACTAACAATCAGTTTTAACAAAAATATTTTAACTAAGTTAGAGTTTGTGTAAACCTTCCTAAAACATGTTAATAATTACTTTAAAGGCATTTACACAGATGATCACAAAAAGAATAACAGCATTTTTGTTTTGACTGCATAGACCTCTATTTTTGTGCCATCTCCTCTTCTCTTATTTCTGCAGTGCTAAATGTCAAGAGCATTTTGTTCTCTCTTAATTAGATCTGTTTGTCATCAAGGACTCCAATGATCATAAACAGCGATAAATCATGTTTATGTAAAAAGCTGCAGGTTCTTACTCTCACTATTAATCTGACTCTGTGTTAGGTTTAAACCTCTCCTCAATAAAGAACAGGGTACTGTTAAACATCAGTGTGAGGTCTGTTATGTATGGAATATCTGTAACACTGCAGCGTGATGAATCAAAGTAACCACTGTGCAAGTTTTCATTACATTTACCATTATGATACTGTTTAATACAAATAGTTTAAGTGGGCAGGCTACATTGTTACAGAACCAGTCAAAAGTTTAGACACACCTCCTTCTTGCTCCACTGTCTCCATTTCCTCCACAGACCATATAGATTGTTTTTGTAGATTTAAAATTACAGACTGTAGTTCATCTGTTTTATTTTTTTTGTTAGTCCCCTGTTGGTTCTGTGATCTCTATTGGTCAGGAGCACTGAACAGGTATAATTTAAGTGGTGTATTGTTTATTGTCAGTTGTGCAGTGACACTGATGCTGATGTTTCATTTAAACACCTCAGTGACACTGCTGGGATAGGAATAATGCACCAACCAATGCTCTGTGGTGCTACTATTGGGGTCCTGACCATTAGAAAACAGAGTAAAGGGGATATACACAGTATGTACTGTATGCCACAAACAGATGAACTACAGTCTGGAATTGTAGAACGACTTTACAGTAAGTGGAACTGAGAACATGGACAATAAGTGGAGCAAAAAGGTGTGTACTGTATATAAAAAAATCCAAAATGTTCGTTATATGGGCAAAATGATTGGATTACAGCACACCTGAACACCATTTAAAGTAGAAAGCTTTCCACTATTTTTCAGAATACTGGAAGCTGTAATGGGAAGGACCAACTTAGAATGTGATGTCCTACTCCAGTAATGAGTAGGAGTCCTAATAATTTTATCCACATAGTGTAAAACCAAGATTACTATCAGTATACACTCTACTGTTATAGTAACAAATGTATTTGACAACAGTATGCACACCGCAAAAACTACATTAAACAAAAAACATCAAGATATATCATAAGTAGACATAAGCACATATCAAAATACTGTGTTAAAGGTCACTAATAATATTAAACCAAATAGCACAACAAGGACATTTCAGCCCTGTTCCAAACTCTGATACTATACGAAGGGCATTCTAAGGTTGAAGATGAATGTATCAATATGTTTTATTAACATATGATTATTATGGGAGCATTGGCATGTAGGTAATTTAGAAAAAAACACAGACTAAAGCAGCCTTGCACAATAGTGCTTGGAGAAAATGTCTAATGTGTGGGGTGAGGCACTGAGCATGAAACAAAGACACTCTGTGCAGAGAGCAGAACTGGAAAGATCCAACAGCCCCTCCACCTTCATGCCAGAGCTTTCCGAACTGAACACAGTGGACTGAGAGGGAAAGCAATTTAGCAGGATAAGAAGTAGAACTGAACAAAACAAAAAGATTCAAATGCCTCGGAGTATTCCGAGCAACATGGAAAGGGCCAAAAGAAGACCAGTGAAATCCAAGCCAACCTAATCAGCTCAGGAATGTTTGCAGCAGAACTCTACAACCATTCAAACTGTTGCTCTTTTTCCTTTCAGATAGAAAGCAAACCTTGGAAGGTCACTGTGACTAAAGACCCTTGTCAACTCTCCATTAGTAAGAAACTTGGTAGGCAAGTTGTCTTGATGAGGAATAGGTTAATAGTCAGGTGTATAGTTCAACTGGACATGACCCAGTTGCATGACACTTTTGACAATCTGCTGAGTGTGACAAAAATGAGGGAGAGAAAAAAGAGCCACAAAGAAGATGCCTTCCTAATCTTAATCATTCATTAATCTGGCTATTATGCCTTTTAGCTGAGGCATGATCTATTCCCTAAACATAAACCCTGAATTTATTCACTCCTGTTAAATGAATGAATGTTTTTTGTTGGTGCTTGGATATAAATTAAAGTTGACCATAATTGCCCTGCAGATTGCATTAATAATTGAATCAAACACCAAAACAGACTAAAAAGCCCTATATACAGACCCTTTTCATAGATTATAGATTCAAGGCCCACAATTTAAATGGATTTAAGTATACATAATTTGGGCTTCCAGCTCAAAAATCAGCCCATTAGGATCACATCACATCAATCAAAACATGGTGCTTTCAAAATGATCCATCCATCCATCCATCCATTATCTTTCGCTTGTCTGGGGTTCGGGTCGCGGGGGCAGCAACCGAAGTAGGGAGACCCAGACCTCCGTCGCCCCAGCCACCTCCACCAGCTCAACTGGGGGAACCCCGAGGCGTTCCCAGATCAGCTGAGAGATATAATCCCTCCAGCATGTCCTGGGTCTTCCCCGGGGCCTCCTTCCAGCCGGACTTGCCTGGAACACCTCCCTAGGAAGGCGCCTAGGAGGCATCCTTACCAGATGCCCGAACCACCTCAACTGGCTCCTTTCGATGCGGAGGAGTAGCGGCTCCACTCCGAGTCTCTCCCGGATGACCGCGATCTTGCTCTTTCGGTCATTACCCAAAGCTCATGACCATAGGTGAGGAGTGGAACGTAGATCGACTGGTAAATCGAGAGCCTTGCTTTGTGGCTCAGCTCCTTCTTTACCACAACAGACCAGTATAGGGTCCGCATCACTTCTGACCCCGCGCTGATCCGTCTGTCAATCTCACGCTTCATCTTACCATCACTCGTGAACAAGACCCCGAGATACTTAAACTCCTCCACTTGAGGAAAGATCTGATCCCTGACCCAGAGAGGACTCTCCACCCTTTTCCGACTGAGAACCATGGCCTCAAATTTGGAGGTGCTGATTCTCATCCCAGCCGCTTCACACTCGGCTGCAAACCGATCCAGCAAGAGCTGAAGTCCGCAGCCTGACGATGCTAACAGGACCACATCCTCTGCAAACAGCAGCGACGTGATCCTCAGATCACCAAACTGGACCTTTCAAAATGATGTTATTCTTTAATACTCAGTTGGGAATCTCTTTGCTTTAAATGATATTGAGGTGATCAGCCTGAGGCATTGCCTGGGAGTTTTGGAAGCCCAGATTCCCTTGATGCTTGTTGTCAGCTCTTCTTTGTTGTTGGGTCTGGTGCCCCTCATTTTCCTCTTGAGAATGCACAAACACTAAAACACTCTGCTAAACTGTTGTGGTGACCTTGGATTTAAACAAGTTTAGAGTTTAGCAACACCTGCACCGGACATTTACCCCAAAATCATGACTGACTGTGGAGATTTAACACTGGACCTGAAGCAATTTGGATTCTGTTCCTCACCTCCACTGTTTAGTATAAGATTAGTGTCTCACACTGTTTAAAACATTCATGCCCTGCTAAATTTTGGCTGATTTCTCTACAATATTATAATAAATTATAATAATTTTTTGAATTCCTGTTTTATGAGCTGGATTATGTAAAACAATCAAATATTTGAAATTGTTTAAATTGTGGACCCTGAATCTATATTCTAAGAAACTTTTTAAAATTGAATTTTGGAAATGAATCAACTTTTCCATGATGTAAAATTTTTTTGGAAGGGTCTGTATAGGCCCACTGACTGATTTCAAGATTGTAGACACCTGTGATGCTAATTAGTGGATACACCTTGATTGAACATGTCCCTTTGGTCACATTATTTTCAGGGGTACCATTATTTCTGTCCAGGCCTGTTTAATGAGTTTACTTTTCAGTTGAAGCATGGTTTACAATCAATGTCAGATTTTTACTACTCTATTTTCAAAGAATTTTTATTTATTATTACTTTTGTCAGATTTAAGGTATTTCTGTGACCATTGTGGGTTTTTCTTTCTGTATTTTCGATGTTAGTCCAACAGTGTCAAGGCTGAAACCAAATTTTTGAAACTGAAAGCAATACCACTTTTTATAATTTTATATCATAATTCTGATGTTTTTCTTTCAGATTTCAGCTACTCATTTTGCTTTGCAATTTTTACACAGCTCTATTTTAAGGTAAACTAAACAACTAAACAAAAAGTTAAATGTTGCCTGGTTTTAAGTTTAATACTGCATTGAGTTCTAGAACATTCAAGTATCCTGAAACCTTATTAACTGAAGACTACAGAATAGTGGTGGCTTGATTAATTGGCAAATAATCTGTATTTTAGATGTTAGAGGTCCCTCTTGTGTTTATTTTACCATTCAACGGGAAGTCACAGTTGGTGCTGTAAAACAGGGCACACGCCAATGCTGTAATATAAAAATAATATTTTTTTTAGAGACAATGAAATGCTGGCGATTCACTAAACAGGAGTCTGAAAGCTGGCGCTGACATTATCAAACTTTTGAGGAACAAATATTAATGCTAACTAATTCTATCATTTAGTTAATACGGTTATGATAATGAACGTATTGCAGACTGAATGCAAAACTAAGAAATAACTATTTTGAGATATATAAATGATTAAATTTAGCAATTTTACCTTTTTACTCCATTTATCAATGATTACTATTATTATGCATTAAACATATTTCCTCGTTCCCCTTAAAACATGTGATTTAGATTGGCCTTTGCCACCCTGCTCTCTAAATTTCATTATTGGCATCAAAACACTTATAATGGTTAACCACTAGTACACTAGACCTGCAGTCACCAGCCTTCCATTAAAGAAGCCTAATGAATCAGGCTGCCCAAGAGATTTGCCAGAAAGAAGCTTAGATGTCAATAAATCAGACTGTTATGGACAGACATGTTTCAGAGGACGACATCATGGCTGCTAGATGACCGTCTGGGACAGACAGAACTCTCCAGCCTGGGTCACTGGATGGCTATTAAATCATTTGGTTCTCGACGTGTGCAGTGGTTGAGAAAACCGTCAGAATAAATAAGTGCCCAGACATACATACTTATTTTTATATAAAAATAACATTCACAATGTGGAAACCAGGAGGTTTATTTTATAGGACAGGACTTCTCATCCACATCGCTGGTAGGAAAACCTCATGTTTTTCATCAGGATCTATTTAAATATTAAAACATGCCTAAGGTTTTATTCAATAAAGTCGATTTATTTTAAATTTTAATTTACCTGAGATTAAAAAACAGAGCACTGTTTTGCATAGCTGATGACAGACCACAGGCGGTGTGCCCAAGGTGCAATCATAACCCAAGTGATGCTAGCTTACTTCACACGTTTGTACTGTGTTTACAGCCTCACAGGGAGCCAATGTTTTATAACCAACTGCATTTCATACAAAAAGACAAAACACAACACACACACAAAAATATGCTGCTATGAAAAGCCTGTCTTAATTGTGAGCAGGTGACTTCTGCCATCATTCTGTTAAGAGCATGTTACATTCACATACGGATTAAGCAACATAACAGCAGGTGGCTCCAAAGAGACATTTACCTTGAAATAGCTTTAGGTTTTTTTAGACAAGTCAGAACATACCACAAGCCATTTAAACCTTTAATGGAATTCCCCTCTTACCTGCAATTACATTTCAGAACATCTCTACTGCTCAAGTGTACATTTCCAGACCATTTCCCCCCCAAAAAAAAATATCATGGAATTCCATTCCAGAGCTTAAACATCTATAGATTATAGATTCAGGACCCAAGTATTTATTAGTTAATTTTTTTACACAATTTGGGCTTCCAGCTCATGAAAACCACAAAAACAGGAATAAAAAAAATTAATATACATCACATCAATCAAAATATGGTATGTTTAAAACTTCATGTCAATCTTTAATTCTTGGTTGGAAATTCCTTTGCTTTAATCAAGGCCTCGATGTGATGTGGTATTGAGGCGATCAGCCTGTGGCATTGCCTGGGAGATATGGAAACCCAGATTTTCTTGATGTTTGCTGTAAGCTTTTCTTTGTTGTCTGGTGCCCCTCATTTTCCTCCTGAGAATACCTCATTGGTTCTCAATGGGGTTTAGGTCCGGCGAGTTGGCTGGCCAGTCAAGCACTGTGATGGCATGGGCATCAAACCAGGTTTTGGTGCTTCTGGTGGCATGAACAGAAGCCAGGTCCTGTTGGAAGATGAAATCTGCATCTCCATACAGATCCTCAGTATAAGGAATCATGAAGTCCTCTAAAACATTCTGCTAGACTGTTGTGGTGACCTTGGATTTAAGAAAGCAGAGTTCACGAACACCTGCACCGGACATTTACCCCAAATCATGACTGACTGTGGAGATTTCACACTGGACCTCAAGCAGTTTGGATTCTGTTCCTCACCTCTACTGTTTAGTAGATGTCTCACAGTCATCCATGTCCTGCAAAATTTGGGCTGATTTTTGATGTCCTGTTTGTGGGGTTTATGAGCTAGAAGCCCAAATTATGTAAAATAATGTGAAAATAAACAAATAAATACTTGAAATTGTTTAAAGTGTGGACCCTGAATCTATAATCTATGAAAGTTTAACTTTTTGAATGGAATTGTGGAAATTAATCAACTTTTCCATGATATTCACATTTTCTGGAAAGGGTGTGTATATTCTTATATAATTATATAAATAATATAATAAATATAATAAAATAATATTATAAATAATAAATGAATGATTAATATGTGCCTGGGGAGCAATTGACAAAACGAACGTTCTAAAGCAATTAGATTAGTAACAACCACAAGCCTGTCTAACATGTAAGGCTCTCTTTTAATTAGTGGGTCTCAACCTGAGGTCCTTTATTCAAAACACACTATGACTTTACGTGTGTGAAATGAATATCAACCAAATAATGACTTATTCCAACCGCATATTATGCTGCCATCATTTAAAATATTCAAGAATATAATCAAAAAGAGGGGGAAGATCATTCAGACGATGGCAAGTCGGCCTCACTTTGAGCCCTGCATTTCATTTCAGTTACTTTCTTTAATCACGCCTCGATCCCTGAATCAGCCAACATTCACAAGCTTGAAATCAATCATTTATTCAAATCCACCCAACAAGTCAGACTGAGCACATAACTTTTTACTAAAACGCAGCAGCTGACAGCTCAAGAAAGGACGAGCGCTTAAAACCATGGTCACATTTGATGCCCCATTTAACATGGAGGTTCATGTTTTAAAGAACTTTTGCATACAGAACGCAGCAGCAGGGTTGTGGGAATACAAGTCATTTAAACCTGCAGAGGTTAGCATTTCAGCAGCATTTAAAGGATAGTTATAACACTGGGTGTCTGGTGAGCTTCCTCACTGCCTATCTGGACGGCTTCCTAAGTAGGAAGATTCCTAACCATCATTCTGCCTTAAAAGGCAGCTCACTGAGAGGCTGCTAGACAGTGAAGAAGTCACAGCACTGTAACCAGCAGTAAGATATGTGAATTAGCATCGCTTCCACATTACTGGCTTTCTCACCGAACTTACATAAAACTCTTAAATGGTCTGTAAAAATAAAGCATTAAAAAAATAAATACTTAAGGCACAACTTAAAAAAGCACCTCCTACATTGCTCAGGATCTGAATGTACATCACAGGAGCATGCAATTAATGACGTAAAAAGTAGGGGAGCTATCTAGGTTTCTAGACATATCCAATGTATTTATACTAATTATTTTCATTTTCAAGTCTTAAAATATCCAATACAAAATAACATTAGGAACGCACCAAAATTAAAATAGCACAGAGTTAGGAAGAGCATTCCATCATTTAGCAGTGGTAAACGATACGGAGTGAGAGTTAGCACCACAGTGAGGTGGGGTTATTGATCACTAGAGTGAAGTGAATGAGTAGGAGTGTATATTAAAAATATACTTTAGATTGAGAGGGGGCAGATCCAGAGATGGATGTCCTGTCCTGAGTCAGCACCCGGTACTGAATGCGAGCAGCTACAGGGAGCCAGTGAAAAGAGAGGAGTAGTGGAGTGACATGAGTTGGGCTGGTTGAATACAAGTCGGGCTAAGGAGTTTTAAATTAGTTGTAGAAGCCTGATTGTGCAAGCTGAGAGAACAGCAAGCAACGCATTACAGTAATCAAGCCGGGATAGGATGAGGGCTTTAGTGACCTGATAAGATGATTAAAGATAAACGAGAGGGAGAGAGATCAGAGTCTTCCTGTCTCTGTGCACGCTGTCCGTTTCCATCTGCCAGTGAGCTCCTATCATCATCTCTTCAGTGTTGGGCATCGTGTGCTATTCCAGTTAGCCCCAGCTTCCTCCACTTAAACCATACTGCTGAAATTTCCGCTTGCCCAGCCCACTCCACTTTGATCTTCGGGAACTTCGAAAGCTTGGGCGAGTAAACATTCCTGCGGACTTGCAGGTGACATCCTCTGCCATGCAAGTGCTCATCTTTTCCAGATTTCTGCACCAAAATTTAATGAGGGGCAAAAATGAGCACCAGAGCCAGGATTTCACCCAAAAGGAACAAGCATTATTTCAGACATTATTTAAAATCACACTTAATGTACTTTGTGATGGCACGGTGTTGGACGCCCAAAGTCCTGCTCGATGCTCGTCATCATTGAATTTTTCTATCTATGTAGCATGTGATTGTAACAGCTTATGAAAACACACGGTCATCAGACAGAACTGTGTAGGTGTGCTAATTACTCTCCCTGATCAACGCCGTTGTTTCAGCTTTTCCTCCTCTAGCACCACCACGCTACCACAACAAATAATTAAGAGAATCAGTATATGGCTTTTAAAAAAACTCAAATTAACTAACTTTTTTAGTTTTATCAAATCAGACCAAATTGTTTTTTTGGGGGGTTTTTTTTCACCAATTTTGGCCGAATTCATTGGGTTACCAAATATTGGGTACATCCCTATTTACACCTACACCTTACACCTTACATGCAGTTACATGTATGGTGTGGCCCTAAAGTCCGTTGAAGGTGTTACAGATTATTCAGATAAACACTCAAAAATTCTATGATACCATGTTGTACACATAAATTGAAATCTGACAAAAATTAGTATTAGAATCTATTAAAGTAAATTACAAAAGATAATGAAAGTTATCTTCATGAATAATTACATCTATATATCTTTCCAGCATTGATGGCTTCATTAGCAAACAAAACAAAGCATTATTGAAGAGTTTGCAAGAGCATATTTTCTGGAGAAATGCGTCACTAAAATGTGAAAAAATCCTACAAAATGTCAAGAATAATGAGTCACCATACTGGCACTCGAGCACAACAGACCCATAGAGTATACGCAATGGAACCGGACAAGAGCGACTTAAGACTGGCACAAGGAAATGGGGGAGGACATCCTTATAGAGGTCTGACATTGAGCAGATGTAGGTTTTTTTAGTTGTCGGGAATGAATAAGGGCATTTTGGATTATTTCAACGAACTCTGTTTAGTTGCACTCAGCCATGACAAGCACCAAGTGTGGCTCCACTAAGACATGGATGACTGTAGTGCACTGACACTATACAGCCCTGTGAATAGAGCTTTTTGAAGAATGTGTCAAGCAGTAATCATGGTCCAGAGGAAGTCATAAGGGGGAAGAAAAAGAAACTTAAGTCATTTGTAAGCAATAATTTTGTTTAAAACAATGTAAGGGCAACAAACATAAGGTCAGCAATAAACAAGCTTTACCAAAACAATGCTTTTTGAGTGTTTAATTAAGCAAAGACGCTCTCTCTGTGAGTGTGCCCTCTACTCCTCAGGCTCAATGCTTCATAAAATGTAAAAGCAGCAAACATGTTGGTTTCCTGGAGGTGTAGTCAGACCATCATCCATGGCTCTGCCGAAGCACTGTGGCTACGACGATTACTGGAAGGAACCTGGAAATTAATTGGACTGGCGGTCCTGCAGGACACCCTTACTGGACTTACATATAGTTTTCCATTTGTTAAATATAGTCACCCAATCTCGACACAATCTGTACATTGCTGTCCTACACTGTTGATGCTGCCTGGCCGCTCAAGGAGGATGGGTCCCCCACTGAGTCTTGGTCCTCCCAAGGTTTCTTCCTTGAAATAACAACATAACAGAGAGTTTTTTCTTGCCACTGTCGCTTCGGCTTGCTCTTTGGGGGTTTAAAGGCTTTTCATTCTGTAAAGCTGCTTTGTGACAATGTACTGTTGTAAAAAGCGCTATATAAATAAATTACTTGAACTTCATTCATCCATTATCTTCCGCTTTATCCTATACTAGGGTCGCGGGGGGGTTCCCCATGCCCATCTAGGGGAGAACGTTTCGGGCGCTGGGCAGATACACCCAGGACAGGAAGCCAATCTATCGCTGGGCACACACACACACACACACACACACACACACACACACACACACACACACGATATAGGGAAATTTGGAGAACTCAATTGACTTGATCAATGTTTTTGGATTGTGGGGGGAATCCGGAGGAAACCCACGCGGACACAGGGAGAACATGGAAACTCCACCCAGATGGGGATTCGAACCTGGAAACCCTAGTGCTGAGAGGCAAACGTGCTAACCACTAAGCCACCTTGCCGCCCAATTACTTGAACTTGTTTGATGTATTCAATTTTTTTTGCAGTCAGTTACAGAACAAGTCCAAGTGATTTTTTTTATTGTCGCTGGAACACACACACACACACACCACCCCAGAGAGTGGAAAATGTTATAGCTGCAAAGATGACATAAAATATCCTGCTAGTGTGATGTGCAGGTGCATTAAAACTGGTGGATGTCTCACCAAATCTATTTATATGATTTTTTTTTAAGAAACTGTTCCTCCAGTTCCCAAGAAATGCATAAAGCTTCAGTAATGTGTTTACGTGCATTTTCCTACAGACACTGACAGATAAATGTCTGACTTATCTTTTCCAAGCACTCTAAATCCATTTGGCTGAACAGAACAGATGTTTTACAACAGATTTGCATGTATGCGTGTTAGAAGATGTATTGTTTATACTGTAATATCTGCATATTTCCATCATCTGTAAGGGAAAAAAATGAAAATAAAAATCACTAAACAAATACAGTGGCATTACCTCCAGATTGACTCTTAAAACGATCACGCAGAGTTGAGATGAACTGGATTGACTGTGTTGAGATGTTTTTTGTTGAACTACTTTTATCAAAAAACAGTCAAGTAGTCACTATTATCTCAGAAATCTATAAAGTTTCACTGAAAGACAGACAGCCTCATGCGTCAAATTATTGAACCAGGGGTCTCAAACTCAAATTACCTTGGGGCCACTAACCAGGCTGTGTTTTCTAACTTCCAACAGGCAAAGAAATTAAACACAGGACCACCACCATCAGGCAGCTTATTAAGTCAAGACTAAACAGATCATGTGAATTAAATTGATTAGAAAGTGCTTCTTCCTTGTAGAAGTGCTATGATAATGGTAAAGAAAAAACCACTGAGCAGCAGGAAATGTACTGGGTGAATGGCTGAAGCGATCCCTCATGGAGTTGTGTAGTGCAGGGATCTCTGCTGTATCTGCAGAACCCGGTGACCTCCCTGTGCATCACATAAGCAGAAATGCAGGATTTATTATAAAAAACCCCCATGGGCTTAAAGTAAGAGTCAGAGCAAAATGCTAGTGGCTTACAAGAGGAGTGAAAACGCAGGCACACTGTATGTTTAATAGCTAGCAACATTTTATAGTATACAGGATTCCTAAGTCCTTAAGCAGATGCTGTTGTAAAGTCTATAAAGCCAGATCTTTTTCTAGAGACACCTTATCACGTAACAATTTAAATAGTAACATTCACGTGGTATTAAATGTAACACACTGTTATAGTTTGGCTTTTCTGAATTTTAATCCTTTCCACACATCAGTAATCCCACCACAGTCATGTGCTTCCCACATGAGAGCGTGCAGCTTCTTATTAATCAATCCAGTGGCCAAAGGCAGGCACCTTAAATGATAAGAACAATAACATCAGAATAAAATAAGTCTATCTTTGCCTGTAGCATACAACCTTTTATAAAACGAAGGTCTTTAGCTATATTTTAAGTGTTGAGCCTTATTACACTTTATCTATAGCTGTCCTTCCTCAATCAAATGAGGTCTAAGAGGATCATGCTTAATGTTGAAATTTAAGTTGTATTAAATGTTTATAACGTGAATAATGTATATTTCTAGAAAAAGAACAATAATCTCAACACTGACACCACTTTATCCACTTGCCAATCATTTATAAGGGTGATGTATTTTAGCTGCTGAAACATCAAACATCTACAAGGTAAATGGTGGCTCAGTAGTTAGTTAGGGTGCTATGAATCAGAAGGTTGGGGGTCCAAATCCCAGGGACACTGAAGTTAACATTTTGGGTTCTTGAGCAAGACTCCTAAACTTCATTGCTCCAGGGATGTTGTATAAGCTCTGTGTTTTTATTGTGTAAGTCGCTTTGGATAAAAGCATCTGCTAAATGATATATGTAATGTAATGTAGAGTAAATTAATAATCTATACGAGCCCTAACTCATCAGCTCAGCATTATTTTCTGTTAATATTTGTCATCATTTATACTAAATGTAGGGTTTCAGTCAAAAGTTTGGACAAGCCCACTTCTTCCTGCATTCTCCATGTTTTTCACTTACTATATTTGTTATTCTCCTGTTGGTTCTCTGTTGTGTGTTGGTCAGGAGCATCACAGAACAGGTATCATTTGGGTGGTGGATGTTCATTGTCAGTTCTGCAGTGACACTGATACAGTTTTAGTGCAGCAGTGCTGCTTTAGTTTCATTTAAACAGCTCAGTGACACTGCTGGGATAGGAATAATGCACCAACCAAATAATACTGTTCTGTGGTGCTATTATTGGGGTCCGGACCATTAGATAACAGAGTAAAGGGAACGTATACAGTATGTACTGTAGTCCACAAACAGATGTACTACAGTCTGGAATTGTAGAACTACAAAGTCCATCTTTACATGAGGTGTATCCAAATGTTTGACTGGTGCTGTATGTCTCACAATTTCTTTTATGTTATTAAGAACTGTATATTGTGTCATTTTATTTTATTTTCTTCTGAAAAACATTCTTTATGAACTGTCATTCTCTCGTTGAGGTTCTGCACAATGTGTGGAATCATGATCCATCCTCATAAAACCTAAGCCTTTGCTGAACTCTTACTGAAGGCCTCGACTATTTGCAACTAAACCTTCTAGAACAGAGTTACTAGAACCCTTCCATTCTTATTTTGCCTTATTTTTCTCTTACGTTTGTTGCAGACATTTCATGATTAACTGAGATTGTTTATCTATTATTGTTGAAAATGCAGGAATAATGTTCTTGGTTCTTTTGTCACTTAAAGGTTTAGATGATGCAACAAAAACATTTAATTTTGTATCCCAATGTTTCTGGAAATATTGTTTGTATTTATTTTTATTATTGTGTTGACATCTTCAGGGTATAGTGTGAAGACGATTAAAAGGTCCAGTTGATCTGCACATGAGCTTCCACCAAGACTGTGACAGATCTTGAAGGCTGCACGGCCGTTAGACAGAAATGGAATGTTTCCCAGACAACACCACTCAGTTTTGCACACAGCAACCCACAGCTCACAACCACAGCTCTTAGACAGGCCATTACCAATAGAGGTGAAGTCAAGCAGACAATCCAGAGTGGTTTCAGCAAATAAAAACAAAATAACAACTCCAGCTATGATATAAGAATAAAATACAACCAAAATAATAAAATTAGTAATAATAAACTAAACTGAAGATATCCATAAAACTATACTATATTATACTAAAGGAATAAGACACAAAAGAGAGTGCATTATTGTAAATAAATCACAGGAAAGAGGAGAAATAGGCATGACGCAAAGCAGAGTACAGTTACATGTGGTTCCTGTGATTTATTCACAATAATACATAACCTTGAGTGTCTTAATTTCTTTTATAAAACAGTTATAAACACACTTTAATACAGTTTGCTTAATAAGTCTGTTTATTAAAAGCAATCATAATAATCTGGTTTTCCGTGACATAATCTAGCCCAGTTTTTAAAGTGAAAACTAACCCCGAGTAACAGGATTCTGGTTTGTCAAATAAATCAGTTAATCTAATGGCCCAATTACAGAACACAATTTCTAAAAAAAAACTCTGTGCATTATTGTCAATAATGTTATGACTCAACAAACAGCTCAGCCAATCAGATTGAAGGACTGAAACTACCCATCCTTAAAATTTCCCACATCACCAAAATTTTATTATAACTATATTATGTTGTTTTCCATATTTGGTTTTCAAGTTTATGCTTTCAACTTCTTTTCCCATTGTCCTAATTGAAAATTGCTCTTTGAATGAGGGCTTGCTGTTGTTTAACTTTGATCCTCCTGGCATTTCATCTGGATCCCATTTTTTTAAAGCTCAATGCTTGTAGCTATTGGAGGGGGTCATACATCTACCAGTGAAATGGTTAATGTGGTACCCGATGTACGTCACTTGATGTACGTTACTTGATCCTTGTACTTCAAGGTTTGTTTTTGATAAGAATATATTAAGGGGTAGCTCTCATGCAGTATGATATTTATGTCCTATTTTTTTAACCATTTGCATCAGTTTTATTTTCAGGATTTTAGATTTGGTGCTGCTGTTTTTTCCTTGCCTTTTCTATTCCACAACATCCAGGGATCCACTAAAGGTGTAGGTCAAAACCACCTTTTGTGAGGACAAATTTTTTCAAGGACATTTGTTATAATTAGGTGGGAGTGAGGGTTTTCAGGGTTCGAAGTACAAAGTCTGTAGAGATTATGGCTTTCGTCTGTGTGCAAATTGAGAAACGGTATGTTCGTTTCACCTTGTGTGTGTCTGTATTTGCCAGCTACCATGTTGACAGCACTGCAGGCTGTTTCCAAGGTTATGTGCAATAATCAAAGTTGATGCTGGGAGAGATCAGACAAGATTTTCCTACCACCATGATCACTAATCGATGCAGTCAGTCACGACCCAGAATTAAGGGGGTCAGTACACTTGGATACACAAACAATATGCAACATGACGCGTTAAATATGTAACATAAAACAGCAGTGTTTGCAACCTGCACAAGGCGTGTTGTGATGCTCATTACAATCTTACACCCCACCAACAGTCTATTTTCATGCCTTCCATCTTCCATTTAAATAGCAATGTAGCTTGTGAATATATCCAGCACGCACCTGGCTCTTAAAGGGAACAGTAAGTGACACGATTGGTTTATTACAAGTTACACCTAAAAACACCCATCGATAATAAACAGAATAAGTACATGCACAAAATCACAAAAATTAACATAATTAAAAATGACTATTAAATATAAATATACAATTTTTATTCCATCAAGGGCGGCACAGTGGCTTAGTGGTTAGTACGTTTGCCTCTCAGCACTAGGGATTCCCGGTTCAAATCCGAATCTGGGTGGAGTTTCCATGTTCTCCCCGTGTCCGCGTGGGTTTCCTCCGGGTTCTCCGGTTTCCTCCCACAGTCCAAAAACCTGGATCAAGGTCAACTGAATTCTCCAAATTACCCCGTATAGAGTGTGTCTGTGTGAGTGTGTGTACAGCAATAGATTGGCACCCTGCCCTGGGTGTATCTGCCCAGCACCCGAAACGTTCTCCCCTGGATGGGCATGGGGAACCCCCCCACGACCCAAGTAGAGGATAAAGTGGAAGATAATGGATGGATATCCTATCAACTTCAGTATCAATATTTTTTCCTTTTATGATAAAAACATCAAGTACCAATTTAATTGCTCAACTGTAATTAAAGAACTAGAGATTCGGTAACCAAAATGATTTGGCTAAAAGCTTTGAGTGTTCAGACAAATGTGTATAAAAATAAAAATAATTAAAAAATGCAAATGATTAATAAAGAGCAATGTTTTGGATAGACCGTTTTTAAAGAAGCCTGAGATATTTTGCATGGGTAATTGTAATGGCCCTAGGTGTCACCATGCCATCAAGATGCATTTATCAATTTCTTCCTAGACCATACCAACATCCAAAAAATGTTGCATGAGCCTTTGGAATAAAGTAATCATTCACTAGATCACAGTACGCTTATTGCGGATTCACTGTATTGCTTTTTTTTATTAGATAAGATTAGATCTAACTTTATTGTCATTGTGCAGAGCAGAAATACAGGGCCAAATAAATGCAGTTAGCATCTAACCAGAATATATAAATAATAATATATAAATGCTAAAATAAAAAATTCGTGGGGGACTCCGGAACAGTTCAGCCCCCTCAATAGGTGAGGGATTACTGTATACTGAATTGGGTTGGCTTGTGTGCAGTGGTTCATCACTTTCCTAGTTCAGCAGTTGGTCTTATCATCAGAGATATAAAGCTTTGCACTTTCCCTAAACATTTCATCCTGCTAGTACAGATGGACTGTAGCCCAGAAATTCCATTTTCTAACAACACTGTTAAAAGCCAATACAGAAGAAACATGAACAGATACCAAAAACATGAAGACCATGAAAAGAGGAACAAGGTGGTGCCCCTTTTTTTAAAAACAGGAATAATGAGCGCAACACTAATGAAAGGAGGAGGAGTCCGCCGCTGAGTCTCAGTCCTCTCAAGGTTTCTTTCTTAAACTAACTATACTGTTACTTGCCACTGTTGCTTCAGCTTGCTCATGTAAAGCTGATGAGAGACAATGTACTATTGTAAAAAGCGCCATCAAAACAAATGAATTTGAACTTTATGCTTACATCATTCATATTCATGCCATATTTGTAAAGAAATTGTAAGACAAAACATAGAAAATAAGAACTTGCTTATAGATTATTAGATACCATGTGTTTAATTCAGTAAGGGAGCATGTATCCATGTATATTAAACAACTGCATGCATTCAACTTTCTCAGTTTTCCTGATCCAATTCATCTGGAATCATGTTGCATGCTCACCATAAACAAGTTAACATGCCTTTAAGTCAGACAGGTGTTATGCAGCTGTGAACTACATACCTTTACTACCACCGACAAGGTCTTCTATATTCCATCTCTGCCAATATAAATCACACAGAAGGCCTTTTATCGCTTAGTTTTTTAGAACCTTAGAGGGAAATCCATATGAGACTTTATGATGTCAACCACTTTAGGAGAATTGCAAATAAAATTTTCCCCACTGTACCACATTTTTAAAACAAAAACTTTATTACTATAAGTATTTAGATGTGCATTAAGCAAAACAGTCTAATTACCTTAAAGTCTTGGTAGCAAGTATGCCCTGCTTCATTCAATTGTTCAGCGCCTGAACAAGACAGAGTGGAGAGCTGCAGGCTGGCGGGGCACTGATTCAGCGACTACAGACATCTTACGAATGATGGTACCCGATAGACAGCAAATCAATCTCTAGTTACTCCTGTTATGGATTATGGCCAATACTGACATATGCCTTCTGCTGAAATGAGGAATATTGTAAAGGTGTGTTTAAAGGTCAAGATATATCGATACAAATAATAGTAGTATTAAATGACATTGAAGCTGAATGATGGACAAAATTGATTGGTTATAATAAAGCATGGGCCTTCTCCCTGTGTCTGCATGGGTTTCCACCAGTACAAACAATGGATTCAAGGTAAAATTAGTGCTGTAAATTGCCCCATATAACGTCTGTGTGATTGAATGTTTCCAGTGATAGATTGACGCCCTGTCCTGAGTATATTGGCCCAGTGCTCGAAACTAGAAAACCTGCAACACTAGTAGAGGATAAAAGAAAAGTAATGGATAAATAATATTAAAGCATTAAAGTATAGAAGGGTTTGCATTATTGTGAATATGTTACACATAAGAGGTATTAATAATACACAACCTCAAGTGCCTTCAAGTGCTCCTATAAAACTGTTCCGAACACTCTATAATAACAAAACTAGCTTTGAATTATTAACAAAAATGTATTGAAACCTAAATTATCAATAAACTGGTATCAATAAATCAATAAAACTTTCACAGTGTAATCTAGGCCAGTTTTTAAAGTGAACATTGATCACCGAGTAACAACAAAAAGCCATCTTATGACCAAATTACAGAACACAACAGTAGGAACAGGTTTAGTGTTCATCAGGAATCTGTATTTCCATACATGGTACATTATTTAAAATAACACATTGTATTTCAAGCATTAATACGAATGTGAGGCACTCAGAGGACAATAATGATCATTATAGAGGTCATTATTGTCAACAATGTCATGGCTGGACTAACAGCTCAGCCAATCATATAATATAATCATATGATTGTATGTGCAGCACTTGTGGGGCCTATGCAAAAAGTCTGAACAATTTACAGAATAACTTCTCAGCAACACTGCACCCTCAGCAAAAATAAATAAATAAGTAACTTGATCCAGGTAAACATCTAGTTTCCTTTTTGTGTAAAATTTCTGTAGTTCTTTGATAATGTAGCATGTAAAGTCAATTCTCAATTCTTCTGATATTGAGTTCAGAAGACTCTGAGGGCCTTTGTGTCCCTTCAGAGAGCCCATGGTGGATTTAGAAATGTATTTTGGCTCATAATTCTGAGAAAGCCATCCATTGCTCAGCTTCAGCATTTTAACAGATGGTTGGCATTTGCTTTCAGGATATTCTGGTATATTGTAGAATTCATTCTTTGCTCCAACAGATAATATTTTTTCAGTGCAGTTGCGGGGTCTCCAGATCCTTTAAATCATCAAACAAATACATTTTCTTTTCAATTGGTGTTCATTTAAGATACAAGATACATATCCATGCACTGTTAAACTGTATAAAGCTGGGGCCCAACCTTATCTACCTTGCTAACTTACACCCTGTCCAAAAGTCTTCAATTAAATAAGCAACAACACTTATAAAGATATCTACACCGATGGGCATGGTAGTCTCGAAATAAACCCGTAGCACATGCCAGTTGGCAACTATGCAAACTTTTACGTCAACAATAAATAAAATACAATATAAAATAACACAATTTTAACCCAACATAAGATTGCGCCACTGAAATAGCCATCTGGCAAATTCAGACTGCACATGGCTCTATAATGCGAATGACAACACATTGGTTTATTGCATGTTACACCCAAAAAAAAAACATGCCGTTTGCATTTTTTTCATACTTTTCCAATCGTCACAATAGCATAGACACAGTGACGCCCCAAATCAAGTTGCAGAGTGCACAGTTGACAACACGCTAAAGGTGTTAAAACCTACAACACTAGAGGCTATGTTATGTTATGTCTTATAAAAATAGTGTTGCAAACAGTGAAAATGTTCATTTAAGGAGAACAAAAGAAAAAAAAATCAGATCGACTCAGCATCGCTGCCCTTATCTGATCAATTAAAAAAACACTACTATATCAGCTCCAATCCAATGCAGAGACACAATTTAATTAGTATATGTGATACAGTGATGAATAGAAAATCTATATACTGCTAAGCAGATCAGTCTCAGTAGCTTCCAAGTAAGCAGAGCTTCTGTAAATGTATCTTGGAGGATGCTCGGCTTTCACTCTGCATCATGGTGATGTACCAACATGCAAGTATGTACATAACGAGTCATTGCCTGTAGGGAGTCCTGTGAGAATGCTCGACCTGGCCTACACCGCTTTCCTGAAATGACCGCTCTAACATTCCTCCTCTTACATTGTACATGTGCAAAGACTCGTGCATGCTCGTTTTCTCACTCTGACATACAAACACACACACACACCACTTTGCAGCTTCCCTTTCCCTTTAACAAAAATAGCCCTGGCCTTTTCTTCACTTGAACCATCCTTTGTTCTGCTTTTATCAAAGAGTGTATTGTGCACCCAGGATCAGAGCAACTCTTTCAGCTCATAGTCCTAATAGCTTTTGATCTTTAATGCAAAGTCCTAATCAATATTTTGTCTATAACACGTTTAAGATCTTTACAGTACATAATTCTCCCTCACTTAATTTCTTTATTAATTCCTAAAATTAAACAAATCTTTAAAAATAAAACCATGTCAGATGTTTTAGATTACTACAGTAATAAACTGACTGAGGATAATAACAGCTTTAGAACATCAATTTCAGTTAAACAGCTATCTAGTTCAGATAAAGACATGAGAGTCTAGTCATTTGAGGACCAGTCTTAATGTAAGATTATAAACCTGGTAGTTCTTTCATAACCAGTGATAGATGGACAGAGAAAGCAAGTGGGGACTTGTTTGTTGAAATCACTAATGCTGCTGCCTCTTTAACAGAAGCATTACATGAGGGCTTAATGTCTCATCTTTTCTGCATGAGATTATACCAGTATTGTTGGCTTAATAAGCACTGTTCCTCTTTTTAAACCCTGTTTATTGCCGGATGATCTTTACAATGTGGCATTAACATTGCTTTCTACTTCAAGTTTTTCCGTTTCAGCTCACTGTATTCCTTTAGTACTGACAGCAGACACACAGGATGATTTAAGATCCATCAGTCATTCATAGTTCAGTTATGCTTTGCATTACACAGCTTTCAAAAGCAAATTTATCATTTTGCATTGAAGTCCATAACTTTAACCCTGTGCCATTGTTTTACACTCCATAAGATTTTTATTGGGTGACATGATGTACGTCTAGCTAGGTTGTTTTTAGTCAGCGTGACCTGTGATTTCTGTCGCCAAGATAGCAATACACCAGAAAAGTACCTGAACACACCTCATTTTGAGAGCATCACGCCCATTGTGGTATATTCACAAGCAGTGTTGCTATTACAACGATGCAGGTGGAAGGCGTAAAATTAGACTGTTAGGGAGGTGTAAGATAGTAATGAGCACGGCTGCGTGTCTTGCGCCAGGTGGTAAGATAGAAGCCAAATGGTCTGTATAGAACTTTGACTTTAGAATTAATTCCTTACCATCCCATTTGTTATTACTGTGGATTATTTGTATATTCAGAAAGAGACAAAAATAAAGAAATGACTACAAAATTTGTTGCGGCTTTAATGTTGGGTTTTTGGCAAGCACCCACTTTTTAGCATTTGTACTTTGACAAACAGTGGTGATCGAGGCATCCCTGTTCAGAAAGATCTTATATATGTAACAGAATTTAAAAGAATCTGCTTGTCACATATCGATACACAACATGACAATGTGATTTTGTGCTGTATTAATAACTTTCGTTTTTATAATGCTCACATCTTAGTGGCTTTGCCCATGTTAAAGAAAAAGAATCCATAAAGCCAATGATACAGCATAGTTTTTAAAAATTGCTTTTCTGTTAACCAGGATGTATTAAATTGCCCATAATGATGTGAGGCGAGTTCAGACAGAACTAAACCGCATAACAGCACATTAATATTCATTATCAACCTGCATGTAGAGTAGAGATCATCAATAATAGTGTGCTAAATAATAAATCATGTGTTATACAACCTTCTGGCTTCACTGCTGGCCAGTCTTGTAACTGGAAACCTTTAGATTGCTGAAATTTGAAATTTCAATCCTTGGCTCAAATGTGTATTTTAGTATGATAGTACTTGGGCACTACTCTAAACTGTACTACTGTGGGTTAGATAGGAGGGCATATGGACTACGAGATCTATTGAAATAGGAGAGCATCAAAAAAGTAATCGATTTTAGGAGAGCGTTTGATAGAGTAATGAGTGTGAAGCTGAAAAAAGACCGTGTTAATGTAGTTAGATGAGTGTGAGGTTTTAGAGAAAGTACCCAAAGAGGAGCCGGTATTAGAATAGGTTTTAATGGACATGTGGATGAAGAGGTTATAGGTGATAAAGACTTGTGGGATGGCATCATATAAAATAAAATTATATATATTTTCTTCACAGTCTAAAAGCATGCATCCAAGGTGAATTGGCTGCTCTTAACTGCCCTATTTATATTTGTATAGTGTGAGTGTGTGCTTTTCACACAAACACGACACTAGACTGAATGTCTAAAATGTTATTTATGTTACTTTAATGGGTACAAGACCCACCCCCCCTCCCCCACCCGACTCTAGAAAAGGATTAAGATCCTGATAATAGCTGGATGGGCAGATGGAGAGTAATATCAGAGCAAAGTTCAGAAAATAACTTTCACACAAACACACACACACACACTATTGGGACAATTTAGAGCAGCCAGTTCACCTTAAATTATTGTTTTGTGACTGTGGGAGGAAATGGAGAAACAGGAGAAAACCCACACATCCTATGTCCATTAACTGCAACCTCCTTTAAGACTATATCTTGAAAACAGCTTGGACAAAAAATAGCAATGACATGATTCTTATTTACTGTGATGTTACAATGATATACAAAGGTTGGGCACCCCTGATAATTTTCAAGATTTTGGCTGTTCACATTAGCAATTTTAGTCAAATCATCATCATATCATGTAGCAGAAGAACACCGTTATGTGTGAGAAGTTAAATGAAGTTCATAGGATTTACAGAAGGTGTGCAAAATTAGGCAGGTGCAGGTCATTTTATTGATTTAAATAACTTTGGCACCAATTATTGGAACACAAACGTTTTTTTAAGCTCATTGACCAACAAAACAGACAATTCAATTCTGAAAAATGGTTAAGTTTTTCTCCTCTTTGCGTTGTCTAAAGAGTGGCAACACAGGAGCAGCAAAACAACTCTCAAACGACTTGAAAACAAAGATTTTTAAGTAATTCAAGTTCAAGTAATTTCTTTATATAGTGCTTTTTACAATAGCACATTGTCACAAAGCAGCGTTACAGTTTTATAAGCCTTTGATCCCCCAAAGAGCAAGCCGAAGCAGCATCATGGTTTAGGGGAAGGATACTAAAACTAGCTCAGAGATTTCAGCTGACAGTTTTCACTCTGAGCAACACGGTGAGGAAATGGAAGTCCACAGACACCGTTCAAGTTAAGACCTAAAGTGTTAGGCCAAGAAAAAAATCTCAGATAGGCAGAGGCAAAGGATGGGGAGAACAGTCATGGTCAACCCACAGACCAGCTCCAAAGACTTACGACATTATCTTGCTGCAGATGATGTCACTGTGCATCGTTCAACTATTCAGTGCACTTTGCACAAGGAGAGATTGTATGGGAGAGAAATGAAGAAGAAGCTCTGTGCATACGCCACAAACAGAGTCGATTGAGGAATGCTAAAGCACATTTGGACAAGAAGGCTTCATAGCACCTTATTTTGAAATAAGGTGATATGTACTATTCATTCATTCATTATCTTACGCTTTATCCTATATTGGGGTCGCGGTGGGGTTCCCCATGGGGAGAACGTCTCGGGGGCTGGGCAGATAGACCCAGGACAGGGCGCCAATCCATCGCTGGGCTCACACAGACACACTCTATATGGGGCAATTTGGAGAACTCAATTGACTTCATCCATGTCTTTGGACTGTGGGAGGAAACCGGAGAACCCGGAGGAAACCCACGCAGACACGGGGAGAACATGAAAACTTCACCCAGATGGGGATTCAAACTGGGAATTCCTAGCGCTGAGAGACGAACATGCTAACCAGTAAGCCATTGTGCTGCCTGCTATGTACTCATGAAACTAAAATTGAGTTATTTGGACATAACAAGGGGCGGTATGCATGGCAGGGGGAGAAAAACCCAGCATTCCAAGACTACACTTGCTACCCACAGTAAATGGGTGGTGGTTCCTTCATGCTGTTTTTATTTATGCAAAGGAACAAGTTATTTATGCAAAGGAACAAGTATAATGTTCAAGTATAAAGGGAATGGCCTCTCGATCCCCATATCTAAAAATTATTTCAAATCTGTGGTGTAATTCAAAGTGGGCTGTCCATGCTCAGAAACCATCAAATCTAGAGATGTTTTGTAAAGAAGAAATGGTTCAAAATACATTGAACCAGAACCCAGAATCTCATTAGAAGCTAAAGAAAGCATTTAGGGGGCCATTATTTCAGCAAATGGAAAATCTACTAAATATTAAAGTTATTTTTCTGTTAGGGTGCACACATTCTGTAAATCCTATAAACTTCATTTGACTTCTCAAATATCACTGTTTATCTGCTATATGACATGCGTAACTGAAATTGCTGATCCCAACAACCAATGATTAACACAAGGATAATCATGAAAATTATCAGGGGTGCCCAAACTTTTGCATACTACGGTATTTACAGTTTCCACTGTAAATCAGTGAGACAGTTGTTTAATTTTTTTGTGCCCACACATTTAGAGGAAGGATATGATTTTTTTTTTACTCTTATGAGAAATAAGACTCTTACTGAATTACTATTGATCAGCCCACTGGAAATTTATAGATAGACTGCCAATCACAATTGCTCTACCAGCAACTGCAGAGGTGGCAAAATTCAAACAGAGACACAGGTAATGCTTTCAGTAAAGTTAACCTTTTACATTCTAAACACAAGCTGAATTATAATGATTTCATTATTAAGTTACTATACAGTACCAGTCAAAGGTTTGGACAAGCCTTTTGCTTTTATTGTCAATTTTTGTCTTATTGTCCACTTACTCTAAAGATGGACTTTGTAGTTCTACAATTCCAGACTGTAGTCCGGTAATCTGTGTGTGGACTACAGTACATACTGTGTACATCCCCTTTACTCTGTTCTCTAATGGTCAGGACACCAATAGTAGCACCACAGGGCTGGTATTATTTGGTTAGTGCAATATTCCTATCCCAGCAGTGTCACTGAGGTGTTTAAATGAAACTACAGCAGCACTGCTGCACTAAAACCCCCTCACCACATCAGTGCACAACTGACAATAAACAATACACCACCCAAATTATACCTGTTCTTTGATGCTCCTCTTTAATAGGGAACAGAGAAACAACAGGGGGCTAACAAAAAAATTAAAAAAAATTGTAATTGTAAAATGTTATAATTTTATATTATATATATATATATATATATATATATATATATATATATAATATAGGCGGCACGGTGGCTTAGTGGTTAGCACGTTCGCCTCTCAGCGCTAGGGATTCCCGGTTCGAATCCCCATCTGGGTGGAGTTTCCATGTTCTCCCCGTGTCTGCGTGGGTTTCCTCCGGGTTCTCCGGTTTCCTCCCACAGTCCAAAAACATGGATCAAGTTAATTGAATTCTCAAAATTGCCTTGTTAAGAGTGTGTCTGTGTGAGTGAGTGTGTGCCCAGCGATGGATTGGCGCCCTGTCCTGGGTCTGTCTGCCCAGCGCCCGAGACGTTCTCCCCTGGATGGGCATGGGGAACCCCACCGCGACCCTAATAGAGGATAAGCGGGAGATAATGAATGAATGAATGAATATATAATATAATATAAAATTATAACATTTTACAATTACAATTTTTTTTTATTTTTTTGTTAGCCCCCTGTATATATATATGAAATAATACATTTCTAAAAATAGCTCAGGCCCCCTCTGCCCTGTCATGCCCTCACTGTATAATTTATCTCATTTCATAGACAGAAGTTTAGCCTAATAATATTACAGTTGGATGATGTTAGATTGCCCAGCAGTCATCTATATGTACAGAATCCAGATTACTAAAAAGGTAGAAATAGTTGTAAAGTTACATTTCTGCTCTGTCTCATTTTCTGTATTGGGGGGGGATTTCCTATTGCACAAGAAAGTGAAATGAAAGCAAAAATAAAATTGGTATTAACGGTACTTTTTGATAACATTTGGTCATTTTTGGGACAAATCATCCTACACATGAAGAATTTAAAGGTAGCAGCTTTTAACAGAAAAAATAATTTTGCCACAAGAATGTAAAGTATTGCGATTGTAGCTCAAAACTCATGTTTTCATTACATATAGATTGTTTGTAATGCAGTTCTGACAAAATGTTTTAATAAATTATAACATCATATTAGCCCTGCATGTTATCTGACATGCTCTAGTTTCTAGTTGGGTTTTATGTTGAAAATTTAATTCATATAATGCAAAGTATTGCATGATCAGATGGCTCATTTATAATATGACATGTGTTCTCCACTTGCACAATGCAGGTTTTTAGGCCCTACAATTCACAAAATCACATTCAAAATCAAAAGTTGCTCAACTTTGGAATAGCACTCAAGTCACTGATCAAGCATTTTAAAACACTATAACTCATTAAAAGGAAATTACATGTATTTACTACTAGCCATTTGGCCCGGTTTTACAAGGGCTGGTGATGACGTTTCCTGCATAGACATAATTTAATACAGCACTACTGACTAGAACAGCATAACTGAAATAGGCTGCAAAGTACCCTGTCAATAGTACTCCCCAGACAGTCAGCATTTTAGTGCTAATGTTGAGTGAATTAGTGACATGCCGGCACTGACTATTTCAAATCACCATCATCTAAAGGAACATCATTCATATATATATATATATATATATATATATATATATATATATATATATATATATATATATATATATAAATATATATATATATATATATTAGTGTTTTGTAATTTGGGCACTATATGGTGGTTTTCAATTTTTAGAGCAACGGTATCCTTTTATTTAGTGATCAATGATTAACACATT
>JAFMOD010000640.1:1603647-1617444 GCA_019802435.1 Corydoras maculifer | reverse complement strand
AGGCAAAGCTACATTTTTTTTTAGGACCTTGGTGACACTGCTGTACTGACATTATTCCACCAGCAAAAACGTGCAGCCACCAGCATCCTGTAGTCAGTGTCCTGTGAGCACTGACGAAATATTAGCAACAGATGAGACATGAGATTTCTCTTTATAGATATTTTATTTCGTGTAACAGATTTGGGATTGCTGAAAAGTTTATGATTTTTTATATAAAGTTGTAAACCAACCCCCCCCCCCCACACACACACACACACACACATACACAAAGTATATGCATACACATTTATGCTAAAATGTTATTTTGCCGGCGGCACGGTGGCTTAGTGGTTAGCACGTTCGCCTCTCAGCGCTAGGGATTCCCGGTTCGAATCCCCATCTGGGTGGAGTTTCCATGTTCTCCCCGTGTCTGCGTGGGTTTCCTCCGGGTTCTCCGGTTTCCTCCCATAGTCCAAAAACATGGAACAAGTTAATTGAATTCTCAAAATTGCCCCTATAGTGTGTGTCTGTGTGAGTGAGTGTGTGCCCAGCGATGGATTGGCGCCCTGTCCTGGGTCTATCTGCCCAGCGCCCGAGACGTTCTCCCCTGGATGGGCATGGGGAGCCCCACCGCGACCCTAATAGAGGATAAGCGGAAGATAATGAATGAATGAATGTTATTTGGCCATTACACCTCTTTCCCGTGATTTGTTTACAATAAAGCATGCCCTCTCATGCTATTGTGCTTTTATTAAACAATTACAAACACACTATAATAAGAAAAAAACAAATCACTGAGTAACAGGATACCGGATTCTCCAACAATAAAAAAAAATGCCATCTAGTGGCCATCTTACAGAAAAGTATTTTAGCTTAGTTTAGTGCTCATCATGAATCAGCTCTCTGTTGATCTTGATATATTAAACAATAATGTATTCTAGGTTGATACAAATGTGAAGCACTTAGAGGTGTGTGTTATTATTAATAATGTCACAGCTGGACAAACAGCTCAGCCAATCAGACTTAAGGACTGGAACCACCCTTTTATAAGGTTTCATAGGGGTTACACTGTAAAAGGTATCATCCGTCAGAATGATGCATTATGTGCAGACCACACAGCATCCAGTCCTGTTTAATGAAGAAGAAAGCTTAACTGAAGAGCAATACAGGATCAGCATACCCGTTAATCAATGTGTCTTACAATCATGAAAAAGGAAACTGATTTGTGATCAGTAGTCAGAATTCCTCTAGTAGGGGAACAATAACATTGGTATTCCTGTATTGGTGTAAAATTGGAATTTTATGGAACTAGAACAGAGTTTGTGAGACAGGTCCTCCTGTCCAACACCAGTGTCTAAACTGACCTGTAATGCTCAGTACAAAATCTTGTGGAACGTCTCCACCCACTCAAGTCACTGGCTGTTCTTACAGCTGCCAAGCATCAGGAGGTACAGAAGCATGAAGCCCAGAACCAGCTGTTTCAGAGACAGCGATTTGCCTCAAACCATCAGACTACTGAACAAACAGTTGTAGTAAATCTTCATAATCATGTTCTCTATGAATATCAGAAAATAATTATAACAATAATAATTCACCCATACATAGTCCTTATTACTTCAATAAACAATATATGCAGAAACATGTACATATATATACACACACACATGTCCTCCTCACACAGACGCTCCTTTCCTCAGAGGAGAAGGCGCACTCTTGCACACCTGCGAACTCTGCAGCAGGTGTATACAAGCAACCCCTTCACCTTCTCTGCAGGACTGTGTCAGTCAGTCACCAAGAAATCAGATTTCATTCCTGCTTTTGCGGCTCATGCGGGTCTTCAGGTTTTAGCCCTCACTGAGACGTGGATTCGTCCCGAGAATTCCGCAACACCAGCTGCCCTTTCAACGAATTTCCACTTCTCTTACTCTCCTCGTATTGGCAAAAGAGGAGGTGGTACACGTTCGCTGAATTCTCTCCTCTTACACTTTTATCAAACACTGTCTCATTCGAATTTTACGCACTGACAATCACTGAACCAGTTAAATGTCATTTTCTTGTCATCTATCGCCCCCCAGGTCAACTAGATAACTTCGTAGAGGAATTCGATATATTATTATCATCTCTCCCATATGATGGTTGTTATCTTGTTGTCCTCGGCGATTTCAACATTCACTTAGACCGACCGTACGCCACTGAATTTCTTGATCTCATCTCCAGCCTGGACCTCCATCTACTCCGCACCTCAGCTACCCACTGGGCTGGCAACCAGCTCGACCTCATCATGTGCGGTCATGTCTCTCTTTGGACATACACATCACTCCACTTCATGAATCAGACCACTTCTTCATACAGTTCTCTGTCTCTGTTCCACCTCCTCCCGTTTTCATCGGTAAAACATCTCAGGTACGTCACAATCTTAGCGCTCTCTCTCTCTGATACACTCTTTGCTGACTTGGCTACAGATGCCCTTCCTAGCATCAGTAACTTCTTAATCCTTGGCACTAACACTGCATCAAGCACATTCTGCTCCACCTTAGCTTCATGTCTTGATCAGGTCTGTCCAAAATCCACCAGGAAAACACACAGTTCTCAGTCCAGTCCCTGGCTCATGGAGACGCTTCGGAAGCAGCGTACTTCTCTTCGTTCCACCAAAAGAAAATGGCACAAGTCTGGTCTGTCTTCAGATTTAGAAACATAACAGTCCTCACTTGCCACTTTCTTGAAGGATGTAACTGCTGCTAAATCCTTGTTCTTCCAGTCCAAGGAAACATGCATCTCAGATGCCCGCACCTTATTCAGTACCTTCAACTCACTACTAACTCCTCCCTCTCCCCCTCCTAACACTTCTCTGTCAGCTGATGTCTTTGCAACCTTTTTTACAGAAAAGATCGAGGGCATCAGCAAACTCTTTCATACTCACCATTTCCACAACACTACATCTCACACATCCAGCCATCCAACCCTCTCCTTCTCCCCTGTCGCAGAATCTGACATCTGCAAAATTCTTCTTGCCAGTAACCCAACTACTTGCCCTCTTGATTCCATCCCATCCCACCTTCTTCAATCCATCGCCTCCTCCATCACACCAGCACTCACAAACATCATTAACGCCTCTCTCACGTCTGGGACTTTTCCAAATTGCTTAAAACAGGCCATAGTCAAACCCCTACTCAAAAAACCTACGCACAACCCAAATTTGGTCGAGGGCTACAGACCTGTTTCTCTTTTACCTTTCCTGTCTAAAACACTTGAACGGGTGATATCCACACAGGTCTCCAAATTTCTTAATCAGAATAATCTCCTTGACCTCAATCAGTCCGGTTTTAGATGTGGTCACTACACGGAGACAGCATTGCTCTCTGTGATTGACTCACTTAAATCTGCTAAAGCCAAATCTCAATCCTCTGTCCTCATTCTGCTAGACCTTTCTGCAGCTTTTGATTCAGCAAATCATCAGATTCTTCTGTCCACTCTATCTGAATAAGGCTTTTAAGATACGACACTTGAATGGTTTCGATCCTATCTCACAGGAAGGACCTTCAAAGTGTCATGGAATGAGGAGATCTCTAACTCTCACCAAGTACGCACTGGTGTTGTTCAGGGCTCTTTACTTGGTCCTCTCCTCTTCTCACTATACATGACATCACTGAGCACAGTCATCCAAGTGCATGGTTTCTCTTACCACTGCTATGCTGATGACACTCAGCTTCATCTGTCTTTTGCCTCTGACGACACCACCATCTCAAATCGGATATCTGCCTGCTCACCAACATATCTGTTTGGATGAAGGCGTGTCATCTCAAATTAAATTTAGAAAAAACAGAGCTTCTCATTATCCCACCTATACCCTAAATCCATCACGACCTGATCTTCCAAATTGACGGCTACACAATCAAGACTCCCACCTTAAACTCTCTGATCATGTTATCAAAACCACCCGTTTCTGTAGATTCCTCCTTTACAACATAAGAAAGATCAGATCCTTTTTGACTGAACATGCTACCCAACTGCTTGTTCAAGCCCTAGTCCTATCCCGGCTTGATTATTGTAATGCGCTACTTGCCGGTATCCCAGCTTCCACAATCAGACCTCTTCAACTAATTCAAAACTCTGCAGCCCGACTTGTGTTTAACCAGCCCTAGCGAACTTATGTCACTCCATTACTCATTTCCCTCGATTGGCTCCTGTAGCTGCTCGCATTCAGTACAAGTCACTGACTCTGGCCTACAGAACCATTTCTGGGTCTTACCCCTCTTACCTTCACTCGATCTTTTTAAAATACACTCCGACTCGTTCACTTCGCTTCAGTGATGATTGCCGCCTGGTGATTCCACCTCACCGAGGAGCCAATTCGCACTCCGTGGCGTTCACCACTGCAAAATGGTGGAACGATCTTCCCAACTCTGTCCGTAAGGCAGAATAACTAAACAGTTTTAAGAAACTACTCTAACAAATACCTGTTGTAGAAAATAAATAAATAAATAAAAAAAGGGGGGGCAGCATCAAATAACAATCAGGTTTGATGAATTTACAGTATAGTTGGTTTTCTGCATAACTTCTGACTTGTGATGTCATTTGTAAGTCGCTTTGGATAAAAGCGTCTGCTAAATGACTAAATGTAAATATTTATGTCATTATCTTACACTTAATCCCATACTAGGTTTGGGGGTTGCCCACCTAGGGCAAATCATGTCAGGTGCTGGGCAGACACACACAAATATATATATATATATATATATATATATATATATATATATATATATATATATATATATATATATATATATATATACACACACACACACACACACACACACATATACATACATCTCCAAACGAGATTAAGACCAGCCAATTCACTTTAAATCCATGCTTTTGAATTGTGGGAGGAAACTAGAGAACACACACACACACACCGGGCCATTCTACCATCCTGTATGCTGTGTTATTGATAGCTGCTGTTGACAAGCTCCAAATACTCCCATAGCCTTAAGGTCCTAACCTAGCATGTTAGCTCAGCAGAAAGCAGCATCTGTTCAGAGGCATCACTGCGACGTTCTTATACTAGAGAGAGTTCTTTCCATTCCTCTTGTGTAAGATAAGGACAGAAGTTAACCAAATATATCATTTAAGCCAAAATAATGTGCTTTTGAAGTGTGCAAGTTAGACAAGCAAGCGTGACAGTTTAACTTTCAAAAACAGCATCCCTGTGATGTACAGTGAGGGAGAATGAGAGCCGAGCCAAAGCCTGGAGTCTGAAACCGAGGCAACCGCATACTTTGTGTCCTCTCCAACTCAAACAGAGGCTAGTGGCAGAGTCTGCATATCTGTGGTTTCCAACACGAGGTGGTCTGCTGCCGCGAGGCTATAATTACTCACACTGTCCCCGCAGCACTGAAATGAAGCTCACTGTGATTCTGCAGCAAAAACATGATCCCAACTCTGGGACAGATTTTCTGTTATAGATTATTATTATATAAATGAGTCCAAATCATTGTAACAGTCAACAGCATTTTACTTGATCCACTGTAATAAATTAGCTCACAGTTCAACAGAAGCAGTTTGTAATGGAATAAGTTTATGGTCTTTTCTCTCACTCTCTCTCTTCTTTCTCACACATTCTCGTTGCTGTCTTTCAGTCTGCCTCTCGCTTATGAGGTCTCACGTTTTCGCTTCTTGATGTCCCTCACTGTCAGTCTGCCTCTTGCTCACGATGCATCTCTCTCGCTGTCTCTTGCTTACCCTCTCTCGCTCTCACGGTCTCCCTCACGTCTTACTTGATGTCTTTCGCTAGGTGAAATGGCCACAAAACTACAATTTATTTCTATTCAAACACCAAAGTAACAACTTCATACAAATGATTCTGGCCCTGAAACAGATTATTGCATTGGAATAGCACAGAGGCTGAGTTCTGTACCGTGCAGATCAAGATGCAATTAATGCAGATGATTGCTACAGGCTCATTTTAGCAACAGTCACCACAGAACAAGTGGGAGCATTAGTCAACATGTAGGTACAAAAATACCAGTCACCTCTGTTTAATTATGTGAAAAAAAAAAGATGCACGAGCTAGTACAGGGCTTCTATTCATTTATTTCATAAGCATATAACTTGTGTGTGTGTCTGTGTGTGTGTGTGTATATAAATATATATATATATATATATAAATAAATAAATAAATAAATAAATAAATAATCTCAACCTGGAGAGAGTGCAGCTTCCTTTAATTAAACCTCATGCTGACAACTCCAGGAGGCCAGGAACACAGAACTTTGCACAGGAGAAGGTTGATTATTAATTCTATCCTATTATTATCTACAAAGTTTATTATCCAGACGGACATACACAGAACAAGATACGCAGCACTGTTCAGATTGTAAACACAGCTTTAATAAAATGACTGCGGACTGTAAACCCACTGTGGTCAAATACAAAAGAAAGGAATACATGGAGAGCTGCATTCATCAGGTTACTCAGGTTCACCCAGGTTCGAATCTCAATCTGGATAGAGTTTCTATGTTCTCCATGGGTCATGTGGGTTTACTCCGGGTTCTCTGGTTCCCTTCCAAAGTCCATAAACATGAATCTAACATGAATTTGCTGCTCTAAATGAACTCTATATAGTATTTGTGTCCGTGTGAATGAGTGCCCAGCGATAGATTGGCGCTCTGTCCGGTGTCTGCCCAGCGCCAAAAATATTTTACCCTGATTATATACAAGAATAAAGTCCCACATTTTAATAATGTTAATAATTAGATTTAGATGATATATCCAGTCCTTTTTCCACAAGTGTATAAAATACCCTTTTCTGTTCCAGCATGGCTGTGCCCCAACTTAGAATGGGATGTCATAAATGTAATGTACAAGTGTCTTTGTCCATATAATGTATATATTGTGGTTGTTCAAGAAACAGCAAGTAGCAAAATTCTACAAAGGTTAAAAAGCAACGTTGTAGTAATTATAAGGAAATGGCAATGCAAACAAGAAAAAAATATTAAAATGACTCAAACTCAAAGTCAATTATAAGGGCGACGTCAGAGAATTTTAAATACTGCTATAATGTTCTAATCCGTGGACAACAATTCTTGCATCCAACCGCTGCTGTCGTAATTATGAATACAAATGGGAATAATACTGGGTGGAAACCTGACTGACAATCACAGAGACTTCAACCTACATACAAACAAGCTTCTACCAGTTCTACTTGATACATCAAAGGATTTGAGACACATCAGATTATGATCTGCTGAATACACACACAACACACACAAATACACGCACAAATGCATTAAAAGTTACAGTAACAAATACACAAACACACCGACACATGCCTGAAAAATTACACAAACATGAAGTTGAGCACATGCACAGACATGTAAACAAATAAGAGGTCCGGTTCTTTATATTTATTAATAAATAAAACACATATGTAAATTTTAAATTAGAATGTTTCAGAGGAACAACTTTAAGGCTTTTAGACATTAATTAATGAATGTCTTTAAAAAACTACACATAACAATACTAATGGGACCTACATAATGTGGTTTAACCTTTCTGGTGTTCAGGATGAAACCTAATAAATCACAGAGCACACAATAATGCTCAGCATACAGCAGAATAAAGTATGATCGAATACAAACCACGCTCGTCTCTGTGTGTAATGATTATCATTGAATTCTAAAACGTATTACTAATTAACTGTTGCCTCCAATAGTGCTTCATCCTGTCTACATCATTATTTGTTTGCCTGTTATGCATATATTTTACTGTACTATATATAAGGGGGGGGGGGGCACGGTGGCTTAGTGGTTAGCACGTTCGCCTCTCAGCGCTAGGGATTCCCGGTTCGAATCCAAATCTGGGTGGAGTTTCCATGTTCTCTGCAATGAATGTTTTATTGTGTATTAGAGTGTGAATGAATAAACGCGACCTAGACTATTCCCCCTTCAGGGTACGGATGTATTGTGGTAAGAAGTTCCTTTTTCTCTCTGTGTTTACCCTCAGGGTTCTAAAGCAGTTCCCTGAGATTGACAGAGAACAATCCATTGTTGGGATGACTGGGGTCCCTTACAATCATCTTGGCTCTGGTCCAGCACTGCTTTCTGTGGATGGATTGCAGGTCAGAGGTTCCATCTTTGTGATATGCTTTGGTGAACACATCACTCTCTAGGTGCTGTTTCCGAACCCGGCTGTGATGTTCCCACTGAGGATGCTCTTGATGGTGCAAGAATAGAAAGTTTTCTAGTAACTTTGTGTGCAGTTTTCAGAGTTCTTTAGACGTCTGAGTTGATAAAGACACTGATGGGTCTTCTTTCCTATAATGTGACAACCCCATGACAAGTCCTGCAAGATATTTAAAACTTTCCACTCTTTCCACAGCTGTTCTGTTGATCCGGCCAGGGTGAGTGATCCTCTGTGGTTTCTTACTGAAGTCCACAATCAGCTCCTTAGTTTTGCTGACATCGAGTTGGAGATTGTTGTCTTGGCACCAGTTCTCCAGGGTTTTAATCTCCTCCAGACAGGCCTTCTATTCATTACCGGAGATCAGGCCCACCACAACAATGTCATCAGCATTACTTGATGATGCGCCTTGAGCTGAAAATGGCCACACAGTCGTGTTTGTACAGCGAGTACAGCAGATGGCTTAGGACGCAGAGGCTCCAGTGTTGAGGATGAGAGTGGCTGGGACATGCTGGCCTTGGTCAAGTAGTTGGAGATTACGTCACAGATGCACGCGTGAAGGCCCAGATCTTCTAACTTCATAGTGAATTTGAAGGGGATAATGGTATTAAAGGCTGAGCTGTAGTCGACAACAGTATTTTAGCACATCTACCCCTCCCAGCATCCAGATGTGTGGAGAAGTGATGGCATCTTCGATGAAGTGTTTTGATGAATGCTTTCAGCAGCTTCTTGAAACACTTGATCACCAAGAGGGCGACTGGGTGGAAGTCATTGAGGCAGGCAGGCTGTGGTGTCTTTGGTACAGGAATGATGGACTATTTAAATCATGTTGTTACTATCCCCAGTGCCTGTGAGAGATTAAAAATGTCTGAATACCAGAGCTAGTTGATCTGCGCAGGCTTTCAGGACTCTAGATTCTGCCAAAACCCACTGCCTTCCTGCTATTCAGTCTTCAAAACACGTCTCTCTGTCTGTGATGGTGAGGGGACTCTGTCAATCTGTTGGTGACTCTAGTTTCCCAACATAGCTCACAACCATGTCCGTAAACATGTTAACGGCATCGGAACTGTCCTGCGTGAGGTTGACTATAATAAAATCTTTAACTACAATGAATGCAACATTCTTGTGATGCATCTGAAACTGTGTAAGCACATCATGAAGCTCACACAGCGTTGTGTCCATTTTGAAGTGGGTGGATTGTAAACAATATAGTACAAACTAACTACAAAATAACGGAGATAAACTCCCCAGGAAGAAAAAAGGATGACGCTTTAGGGTCAGTAGTTCCAGGTTTGGTGTGCAGGAGCATGCAAGGGTCACATTAGCCCTGCAGCACCACTTGTTGTTTAATATAATGCACACTCCCCCACCTTTTGACTTCCTACGGTCCTATCCATGCGCCGTACTAAAATTACTCAGCCGGCAGAATGGCGTAGTCTGGTATCGCTGGGTTCAGCCATGTCTCAGTGGAGCAGAAGAGGTTGTAGTTCTGAATGTCTTGCTGTTACGTGATTGTGGGAAGTCGTCGGGTTTGATGTACAGAGACTGGACGTTGGTCGAAAGAATACTAGGCAGAGGCAACTTATGTGCCCTAACTCTAAGCCTGTTTCTGAGGCCGACTTTCTTTCCTCGGTGTCGCATCTTACAGAGTGTGTTGGTCCCTCAGGATCTCCCTTGGCCAGACTAAAACCTGTGTCATCAGTGATTTAAGGTGAATGAATTGTATATTAACTGAAAGAAGTGCCTCTGAAGTTTATATAAGTAATAAAAAAAAAAAAACAGCAAAGTATGCGCAAAGCCTTATATGCTTACTCAAAAAAATCTGCATTAAAACAAAATAAAAAAAATACTAAAGTGCTGATAGCTACTGATCCAAATAGAGAGACAGCTTCAATTCTAGTTTATTTAACACAGTCAGGGCATCGATTCTGCGAGGTCCAGACGATATAGAACCACCCACAGAGAATGCAAGGCTCTAAATTGTCAGAAATTTTAATATGACCTCAACATATGGTAAACCGGTTCAGTACAGGTGGAATGTGGATCTCCAAAGCATTAAAACTGAAGTAAATGTTATTGAAACAACTTTAGGAAACACATTGCCTGCGCAATATAATGGGAAAAAGAGATCTTTGTTTAACCTGTTTAAAAAGTGTATTTCAGTTTTGACTTACCCATCACACTGCGGCCCTGCTGCTCCCAAAAGGTAACAGTTGCAAGGCTGACAGGAACCTGTTCTGTTCATGAAGTAGTCAATCTTACAGTTTTGACAATGGAATCCTGAGTATCCTTGCTTACACAGACATTGGCCAGTGACTTGGTCACAGTTTTCTGGATACTCCGTGCCCTCTGCACTGCAGTTACACTGAAGGCCTGCCAAAAAGAACAGAAAGAGGTCCCTCCATTAATAGCAAATTAAACTCTAAACCAGTTTTAGTTGTGGATGAACATATGGAGGGATGTTAATGAGAAAATATTACCTCACATGCACATTCAGTACCAGTCAAAAGTTTGGACACGCCTCCTTTGTTCTCCACCTATTGTTCATGTTTTCAGTGTCACTGAGGTGTTTAGTGCAGCAGTGCTACTGTAGTTTCATTTAATCATTGTTACTGCATCAGTGTCACTGCAAAACTGACAACAAACAATACACCACCCAAATGATACCTGTTCTGTGATGCTCCTGACCAATAGAGAACCGAGAACCAACAGGAACTAACGAAAAAAACGGATGTACTACAGTCAATAATTGTAAAACTACAAAGTCCATCTATATGATAAGTAGAGAACATAGATAATGGAACAAGAAGGAGGCGTGTCCAAACTTTTGACTGATACGGTAGGTTAACAAACATGAAAAATACATTAATATAAACATAGTTATATAGTTAGCGGCACGGTGGCTTAGTGGTTAGCACGTTCGCTTCTCAACACTAGGGATTCCCGCTTCGAATCCCAATCTGGGTGGAGTTTCCATGTTCTCCATGTGGGTTTCCTCCAGGTTCCTCCCACAGTCCAAAAACATAGATCAAGTCAATTGAATTCTCCATATAGAGTGTTTGTGTGTGTGTGTTTGTGTGAGTGTGTGTGTGTGAGTAAGTGTGTGCCCAGAGACAGATTGGCACCCTGTCCTGGGTGTATCTGCCCAGCGCCCTAGACATTCTTCCCTGGATGGGCATGGGTAACACTCCCGCGACCCTAATAGAGGATAAAGCAGAAGATAATGGATGGATAGATGGATAGTTATGTAGGTAATATAAAAAGTAATTTAAGAAAGGAATCAATAATATGAGGAATCACTGTCTCACTAATTTAAAAATTCTTGCTGGAGGGATGTTTCAAGAGTCTTACTGTGAAGTCATCATTATAACATAACAACAAAATATTATAATGGTAGATAAACATAACTTAAAGGCTGCAAAAGTATCAGCATAATAAACGCACAAAATTATCAAATCTAAAATAACCTGCTTCAGGTCAAGAAGTATTTAAAATATTCAAATGATAATTCATTTTAAACTATCTTACTTATAAAGATTTACGTTGTTGGTCTATAAATACAAACTGTTCTTACTTTACTTTGTTCTACAGTAAATCAGGTTCCCCAAAAGAGAGATTATTTGGGTGGTAGATCATTCTCATCACTGTAGTGTTACTGTGATGGTGTGTGTTTTGTAGGTTAAGACACAGCAGTGCTAATGAGGTTTTTGAACTCACTAGTAACTCAATGTACTGGACACAACCACCTTATTGCTCCACCTTGTAGATGTGAAATCCAAAATAGTATTTCATCTTATTTCATCTGGACACTACCTACAGGAGGCCGTTGGCTGGACATTTTTCTGTGGACCAGGGTTAATAATCCATCCATCCATCCATCCATCCATAACTAGGGTTGCGGGGGGGTTCCCTATGCCCATCTAGGGTACACCCAGGATGCCAATCTATTGCTGGGCATACACTCACACAGACACACACACAAACACACTCTATAGGGGGCAATTTGGAGAATTCAATTGACCTTGATCCATGGTTTTGGACTCTGGGAGGACACCCTTGCGGACACGGGGAGAACATGGAAACTCAACCCAGATTGGGATTTGAACCGGGAATACCTAGCGCTGAGGGGAGAACGTGCTAACCACTAAGCCACCATGCCGCCCTGGGTTAATAATGTGATTTAAAAAAATTATTACATCTTATCTTTCTAACTTTTTGAATTTCCCCATTGTGGGATAAATAAAGTATAATCAATCAATCAATCAATTAATAATAACTCCTCTAAATAAACAGTGTGTGGAGAAATTACAACTGAAGTCATAGAACTCATCCATATACTATTAATAAGACTAACCAACAACAAGGCTGATTAGTGTTTATGGATTAAAGATTAATTTTAATTAAAATTCCATATTATGATTATCGGGGCGGCACGGTGGCTTAGTGGTTAGCACGTTTGCCTCTCAGCACTAGGGATTCCCGGTTGAAATCCCAATCTGGGTGGAGTTTCCATGTTCTCCCCGTGTCTGCGTGGGTTTTCTCCGGGTTCTCTGGTTTCCACCCACAGTCCAAAAACATGGATCAAGGTCAACTGAATTCTCCCAATTGCCCCATTTAGAGTCTATTTGTGTAAGTGATTGTGTGCCCAGTGATAGATTTGTGCCCTGTCCTGGGTGTATCTGCACAGCGCCCGAGATGTTCTCCCCTGGATGGGCATGGGGAACCCCACGCGACCCTAATAGAGGATTAAGCGGAAGATAATGGATGGATATTACGATCATCATGACCAAAATAATCATGATTATCGATATTATCGCGATATTGTTTAAATGTGATAAAAAGTAAAATAAATAAACATTGCACAGACTGAAAACTCGTTTCATCAACTTTTATATTAACACAAATAGAACAGGCAACAACATCCAATTTTTGTTTGCATAAACATAAAAAAAATATATACTGTATATCTCGTCGATTCATTTGTAGTATTACTTTTTGGATTACTTACAATACTTGTAATACACTGTAAAAAAATGCATGTTTTATTATTTTTATAACAAGTATTAATAATATAATTATTATTGTTGTTATTAATTACAATAACTAGGGCTTTAGAGGATGAAATCTTGACCAACTCTGAGGTGGGTCTGAAAGTTAAATGATTACTTCTAAGACATGTTTAACTCTGTAGGATTTCTGTTCTTATTGCAATTGCAGTATTATTGTGTGGGTGTGGCGCTGTATCCCTAATCAATACAGTGCACCGGGAAAACCAGCCAATATCAGAGCAAATGTGTGACCATGCAAATAATGTAGAACTTACACAGCGTGCTCCTCTAAAACAATTTTAAAAATTAAACACAACTTAAAATAAACAGGGCGGCACGGTGGCTTAGTGGTTAGCACGTTCGCCTCTTAGCGCTAGGGATTCCCGGTTCGAATCCCCATCTGGGTGGAGTTTCCATGTTCTCCCCGTGTCTGCGTGGGTTTCCTCCGGGTTCTCCGGTTTCCTCCCACAGTCCAAAAACATGGATCAAGTTAATTGAATTCTCAAAAATTGCCCCGTTTAGAGTGTGTCTGTGTGAGTGAGTGTGTGCCCAGCGATGGATTGGCGCACTGTCCTGGGTCTATCTGCCC
>JAFMOD010000640.1:1568423-1585782 GCA_019802435.1 Corydoras maculifer | reverse complement strand
TGTTTCTAGAAGTCTTGTGGTTTGTTCAGATGAAACCCTGCAAACTTAATCCATCCTGGCATGGTCTTTATGAAAAGAAGATCTGGTAACCCTTCATCTGGTAACCCTTCCAAAAAATCCATACGGAAATCTTTTCCTAATTTCACTACAATCCATGAGCGCTCATTATATCTGAGGGGAGTAGAGTGTTAATGTAGCTCTTGGGTTGTGTGTGTGTTTTTATTTTGTTGGGGGGGGGGTAATTTCTTCAAGCACTGCACGTTCAGTCTTTTGGTTTCCACTCTGCGAAAGATTATCTGCCGTTTTATTTTTCCCCCTTAAGAATAAACTCTCACTGTAATATGATGGACCTAAAATTGTTTAAAAATAGCTTTGTGACACACATTGTGTTGTGTTAACACACATCAAAATGCTCCAGTCGAGCAGACATGTTGATGATCAGTTAATCATGGACACTCTCTTAGCTTATTAAACAATACTACAGTACAGCATTTAAGCTTAATTCTTGTTGAATAAATAATTGCATGGCTAAAGCCTCATTTATACTCCCTCTGCGTATGGAAATGTGTGCGTGCGCTTCATGCGTTATAACAGTTACTGCCCACATACTTCCTTGCGTCAGCTCCGTTGATATGGTTGTTAAACACTACATCCATTAGAGGGCAGTTTAGAGTAAAAATCAAACACGGCGACGGCGGAGGAACTTGTGATTTTGTACATACGGCAAAAATGAGAAAAGGCAGCGTTCTAGACGACGGTGGTCTGTGAGGCCACTGAATAGGTCGCGACATTTGGATGGAGAATTTTATTCACTTTTCCGCCCAATGAGGGAAATTGATGACGAACGTCATTTCCAATACTTTCGGATTTTTAATTCCTTTCCAATGTCCTCCCAGCTGTTTTGTAACAACTGTTTGTCCCTGTGCCCGGGCGAAGTAACATCATATAAATGATTAAAATTGCACACCAACTCGCACAACCGGTCTTCAAAAAGTTCCGCCATGTTTTTCTTCTTCTTCGTGTACATATGGAAGTGGTCGCATCATGCACTGCCCCCACGGTTTCCAGTGGTATTGCTCCGTCCTGTCCGCATCCGCAAGCTTTCAGAAAACGTGCAAATTACGTACGAAATGAACGCAGAGTACGGACAAAAGGCTCCGTCCGTATCCGTATTTAACGTTGAGCATAAATGAGCCTTAACTGGGCATGTCACTGTTTATCTGACACTGTGTTCATCTTTATATTGGACATTATTAGAATTAGATGTTTTTACATTTACATGAGGTAAATCAGCAAATACTTTCATCCAAAGTGACTAACATATCCAAACTTGATGGTCGGGGTCAGAGTACAGGGTCATTCATGACACTGACAGAGGGTATCATGAGGGTTAAAGGATTTGAACTCCTAACCCAAAGCTTAATAGCCCAAACACCCTAACCAAGTTCAAGTAATTTATTTATATAGCGCTTTTTACAATAGTACATTTTCACAAGCTTTACAGAATGAAAAGCCTTTAAACCCCCAAAAAGCAAGCCGAAGCAACAGTGGCAAGAAAAAACTCTTATGTTGTTATTTTAAGGAAGAAACCTTGGGAGGACCAAGACTCAGTGGGGGACTCCTCCTCCTTGAGCAGCCGGGCAGCATCAACAGTGTAGGATAGAGATTGTGTCGAGATTGGGTGACTGTATTTAATAATTGGAAAACTATATACAAGTCCATTAAGGGGTCCTACAGGACCGCCAGTCCAATTAATGTCCAGGTTCCAGGTTCCATCTAGTAATCGTCATAGATTACTTCGTCATAGATGCTTCGGCAGAGCTTTGGATGAAGGTCTGATTACACCTCCAGGAAACCAGCCACACCCACAGCCACTTTTATGTCCTGATGCTACCATGCCTTATTGCCATTACTGCTCGTCTGCTCTGGAATAAGTTGACAGACAAAATGAAACTGATGACAATCTGACAAAAACTATTGTTATTTTAGCAGCTCAGTTCAAAACAATGTTTTTATAGCACTTCTACACTACATCCTATGATGACACCAGAAAAGAGAACATGTTTGTGTTTAAACATATTTAAATTTTATATACTCGCTGAAAGAACACAGCAAGCTTGGGCTTTTGGGGCAATAGTAAAAACAGAACCCTGCACACACACCCCCACCCCATCCCCATCCAGTCAGCCTGCAGGACATTCTGAATCGACTTGTAGGGCGGTGTGACAGATGCGTCAATCATGTCTACTTGCTCTCCATCACCTTCGGTAACCCCCCCACCCATCCCATCATCAGTATTCTCATGCCCCAATATTTTTTTGATCTTTTTAAAGTTTATTTTAAACCACCTCTGTACATCTTTTATGATTTGTAAAGCACTTATAGCTTATAAATAAGAGTATTACATAAAAAAGATACATATTTAGATTTTGATGTAAATATCACAACTATCTGTTCAAATTTTGTGTGTACTATTTTAGGTGCACAATCTTCAAGCAGGCAGACAGTCATACAAGAGGCTGTGCAGTCTGGATGAAGGTCTCTGAGTGAGTATGAGGTTACCATTTCAACCAAGAACAGAGGAAATCGAGATACCCGAGACAGCAAACAAACGGAAATGCGGCACTAGAGCAGAAAACCACAATAGATAATTTAAGGCCAATCTGTACCTGAGAGATAAATGCTTGTGGCTGCTTATTTAAAAAAAATTCAAGATGTAATGTTAAATAGTCGACCAGAAGCAACAGATTAGCAAGATAAATGAGAGCTGTGAGCAAAATACTCAGAGGCAGCACACCACCAGAGATTCCTCAGTCTCACACATGTCATCTGTGACACTACTGAGGTGCGCTGTACTGATAAGTGTACAACTATCATGTAGCTGGTTCTCTGAACGATGTAAACACAGCTGAGACATTATGACAAAGCCTTCCGCAATGTTTTCCTCCCGCAAGAGGAACAGAAAAGACTATAAAATTTCTTCTAAATGTGCTTTTACAGATTTCACACAAAAAAAACATTCCAGATTACCATGAATATATGAGCTTACATTTCACCATTATCCTACATTTTTCTCCAATACTGTGTTTGTCCCAAACCATTACGAGTAATGAGTTAAATGCCTGCTCTGTGCCAGTTACTAAAACTGAACAGACTACTGCATGGCAAAATAAGAAACAATCTACGCGTGTCCGCTACACTGGAATTCATTCAGTTCCATTGCCTCAGTATCTCGCCTAGGGATAAAACAATTAATCATGATTGTAATTCACCGTGATTAAAAAGTGTTATAATTTATTCATCATAAGGGCGCTGCAACATCGTCATAAGAAAAACACGTATTACTGCAGGGGCCTTACTTTGGATCAAGTGGCACAATTCACACGGAACAAAATAAAGTTACACTCGCAAAACACTTATCTGTTTATTTTGAAAAAAAATGGATATGAATATGTAATTTAAGGCCCAAAGTTTTTTTTCCCCTTTGGTTTTTTACAAAAGAATTGAATATTTTGTGTTAATATTCAGCAAAAGCCCTGAGTTGTCTTTTTTAAGAACAAAATTTGATTTCCTGTTTACATCAAATAAATAACAAACAAAATAAACAATAATCAAAATCACTTTTTTATGATTTTTGGCACTTTGTTGGTAAATTATTGCATTATAATCATGATTATCATGTACCATCTTTCAGAACACAGTTTGGGGAAGGCACTTTTTTGTTTCAGGATGTGTCCCGATGCAGAAGGTGCGGATGAGGAAAGCCTTTGCATAAGAGTGAGAGTAGTTATGGCTGGAAATTGCAAATCAATTTAGAAGAGAAGGTCATGAAAGGTCCCGCAGTGCGTTTGATCCAATCCAATTTTCCCTAGTCGAATTCTATCCCATGCTCTTTTCCCTTAGTGTCACAAATGTGCCATAAACAGGTTTTAGATATTAATCTAAAGGTTATATTTGAGAGTGTATTTCACAACAGTGACGATCCAGCTCATTTTCCGGTTGTTGCTTGTACACCAGACACAAATCTGATCATCTGAGTAAACTCAAGCAAAACTCTAAATACCAAAATGCTCAAATCTGATCAGATCAAAGTCTAAATTTGATGATTTGAGATACCATAAATGGTAATTTTGAAACGCGTCTACCTGCTCTTAGCCACAAGACATGGACAAATGTCAAGCTCTGACTATGCAGTGCCATTGAACCTGATGCTGCACGACATTGAACTACTGCCGATGAGACAGTTCAATTGTAAATGGTCCCTCACGGGTGTGGTAGCTCAGTGGTTAGAGTGTTTGTCTATCTATCTTAAGGTGGTGGGTTCAAATCTCAGGTCAACTGACATTACCAATATGGGTCCTTGAGCAAGACCCCTCATTGCTCCAGGGGTGCTGTATCAACCCTATGTTCTGATCTCAACTTGGAATACTAGTAACTCACTTTGATTAAAATCAATCTGCTAAATGACTGAATGTAAATGTAATGTGTGGTCACGGAATTTTATGTAAAGTAAACTGCTTGTGTAGTTTTTATGGTAGATTACATGCAGGAACAAACAGTCCAGCCTAGCTTTAGTGGATTTGATGCCGTTACATAACAATGTTATCAGACTACTATAGTGTCAGTGGAGCTGGCCACCCCCACCCCCCGGACAATGGGCAGCCTGTCAACTTGGATTGGTACTAGCTCTCCAGAGACTTTAACATACCTCATTGTGGCCTATTCTACATCAAATCTGCCAGAACCACTCATATAGACTTAATAACCAAAAAATTACATTAACAAAATGATAGGGCAATAATTTAATGTATATCATAAAAAAGGTACATACAACACATAGATGGTATGTGTTTAAATGCTTAGGTGCTGTTGAACTGAATGATGCACTGTTGAAATGAATGATGCTTTATATGGATAAAATCTGAAACACAGTCATTTAAACCTTGTTTCTTCCTTCGAAGCTGCTCTTATAATACAGGGTTTTTTTGCCGTTTGGATTTCTCTTCTCTGAACTCCTCCTTTTGCCTGTCTGCCTTCCTTACAACCTCAAACATCAACTGTGAGCCAGCAAATGAGCAAAGAGGAACTTATCAAAGGAGAAAAGCACTCACAAGATTCTCACACCGCTGGATACCATTAAAGTCAGCTTTAACATAATGCATTCACATTCAGGCTCTACATTAGAGTCATTGTATTGGCAAGAAACTACCTTCCTTTTAGTCACAAGACATGGACGTCTAAAAAAAATGTCAAGCTTTGAGTGTGCAGTACCATTGTACATGATCCTACACGACATTGAACTACTGCAGCTGAGACAGTTTTATGCAAATGTCAAGGACCAAGAACAAGGTTCCTCATGGTCACTATTACGTACAACTTATTTCTATGCACACTGTTTATTTTATTACCTCTAATTAACATGTGGCTGCACTTTGTATACTTGTAACTTATATAGTTTTTATTCTATATTAATAATGATCAGGACCACCACACAGTGGGTATTAATTTGGTTAATAGAAAACTCCCAGCACTGCAGTAGTATGGTTCAGTGTTTGTGTGTGTTGTGCTGATATGAGTAAATCTGACACACCAGTGCTGCTGAAGGTTGTGAGCATCATTGCAGGGCGGAGTACAGTGTACCTTGTGTTCTGTGAGCAATGATGTAGGATTTAAGGATTACTTACACAAAAGATACCTTTGGGAATTCTGCTAAATAAGTCAAAAGACCAGATCATCTATCCAAAACAATGATGTTTTCATTGACACTGTATTTTTCTGGTGTTACTTTAACACATTTATCTATAGTAGGTCACCAAGGAGCATTAGTTTCTCAGCGTCTATTAAGTCTCATGTAACCTTACTCCAAGAGTTCTTTTAATTCAAGGTAAAGGTAAAATACTTGTTTTTATTAATATATTAAGAATTTGGTGCATCACGATAATTTATACTAAAGAAAACCTTCTGGTAGTTAGCAATCCGCTAAAGGTGTACGACTTTTTGATGGCCTTCAGGTTTTTATCTGTTTTTTCATTGAAGTGTATTTGTCTTCTTACCAATGGACACCTATTCGCTTCATAAAAAAGAAATTATTAAGAATGTCTTTGAGCTGGCATTTTACAAGATTATAAAGTACATACCACCACACTAGTGCATACAATATGTTGCTCTTTGTAAATAGGATGCATTATGGCAGTGGTTCTCAAACTGTGGTACGCATAGGAGCACGAGGTGGTATGCCAGAAAATGGAATGGATTTACAATACATTATTTTCTGAAGTATTTTATAAACTGCGTTCTGCATTTGACCACTTGATTGTTAGAGAAACCAGAAACCTGTTTCTCAGTGATCAGTGTTCATTTTAAAAGCCGGATGAGATCACATTGCGGCAGTCCAGTTTATTAGCAAATTATTTTTTTTAATAATTGCATTTATGAATTGCATTAAGTTATTTATATAGGGAGAAAGTTCATAAAGATTGTTTAAACATGTCTTATGTGTAGTACTTCAAAACCAATCACTGTGAAAGGAGGAATAAGTCTATATTGCTGTTCATAACAGCTATAACTGCTTTGAAAGTACTGTGACAGAAATGTTAATAAGAAGTTTGTTAAGGTCAGACATTGGTGCATGATGGCTTGCAATACACAGCAAAAATAACACTTCCAGCATACAAAAAAAAATTAACATCTGACCAGAGTAGTACACTACCCGAGTATTTTTAGCATACTACAGATTTTCAGCTTTTTCAGGATGTTACTAGGCCAAGTATAAGAATATATACCATAAACAAATTATGATCCTTCTATTGCAAACTAGTTAATGGTTAAAAACGAATTAAAACTAACACGGGATTATGATAAACACTGAGCAGAGTTCAAATAATATATTTTTTATTTGTTAAATGTAATTAATATACAGAAATATTTGAACAATATAAAACTATTCAATTGTAATACGTATACACTCTATTAGTGATTCCTATAGTTGAAGGCGTGCATATAAAAATATGTGAAAGCAGGGTTTGCTGATACACATTAAATGTATAAGATACATGATGTATGTGACTTTAATAACTCCACTGCTGATTTGTCATTCATTTTGTTTTATCCTGTTTTTTAATTATGACTTTGAAAGCAAAAGACATCTTTATGGGTTAAAGTGTGTGTTGGGGGGGGGTATTCACATCTGCAATAGGGAGACAATGCAGTAAAAGCCTAAAATTTTTCCAGATATTGGACATGCGCCTTATAATCCGGTGCGCCTTATACGTGTACTGAGTTCCAAAATCTATAAAAGTATCGTTGTGCGACCAGGTGTTTTTTTTTCCCCACACATCACTGTCACTGCTGAAAAAGCCAACTGAAGAAAATTAATTCAGAGCTCGCCGTCATTCCGGGGGGATTAAATAAAGAACTCCAACCGCTGGACATTGGCGTAACCAGGGCGTTTAAAGTAAAGTTGCGGGCGGCGTTGGAGCAATGGATGATAGACGACGAACACACGTTTACGTAAATTCGGGAGGCAGCGGCGGGCGAGTTACGACACCGTCTGTAAATGGATTGTGGATGCCTGGGCTAAGGTTTCTGCTGTAACTGTTGTCCGAGCTTTTCCGAAAGCCGGCATCATTGCTGACAGCTGCCTGGTGACGAGACTGACTCAGAGTGCTCGATAGTGGAATTGCGCAGCTTTTTAATTCAGACACAGAAGATGAGGACTTTAATGGATTTGTGGGAAAAGAGTGATTAAAAATAATGTGTGTTTTGTCAAGTAGTAGAATAAACTTCAATTATAAATCACCGTCTTGCATTAAATTTTCTTGTAGATCGTTTGTTTCAGCAAGTGCCTTATAACACGGCGCCGTACAGAATAAGCACCGTACAGAAATAGAGTCCGTAATTGAGACTGTGCCTTATAGTACCGTGCGTTTATACGTGGGTCAAATACAGAAATAGACCCGGTAATTCAGACTGCACCTTATAATACGGTGCGCCTTATGGTCCAGAAAATACAGTGTGTGTATATATATATATATATATATATATATATATATATATATATACACACACACATACATACATACACAGACTGTGACATATTTTAATCCATGAATTTGGGTTTAATTAAGTCTCATTGCCACAGTTGCATAAAACCATGAGCCACACACATGCATTTGGTATTCTGTATTCCACTCTTCCAACAATGTGGACAGTAAAAATGACCCTTTTCTGTTCCTTCATGACTGCCCCTTCAACATTTCTTTATGACAGAGACTCTGAGTCAGAGCATTTTCCCTCAACATTAGTGTCTGACATCCAAAAGGACCTTTTATACAAAAAAGCTAACATTCCCACAGAAACACTCCAAATTCTTACAGAAAGCCTTTCCACAAGATTGAAAGCTGAATGGTGAAACCTCTATGGCTATTGCTTTAAGCAGTGGGACACAGTCATGGCCTAACAAAAAGGGTGTGCCCCAATACCTTTGTCTATAGAGTGAAACGTAATCCAATAATGCACAATGACAGGATTTCATTTTAAACAGAACATTCATAATAATCATTTACCTAAACCACATTCATTTTATTAACTTGATACATTAATTGGACATTATGNTGTTTCTAGAAGTCTTGTGGTTTGTTCAGATGAAACCCTGCAAACTTAATCCATCCTGGCATGGTCTTTATGAAAAGAAGATCTGGTAACCCTTCATCTGGTAACCCTTCCAAAAAATCCATACGGAAATCTTTTCCTAATTTCACTACAATCCATGAGCGCTCATTATATCTGAGGGGAGTAGAGTGTTAATGTAGCTCTTGGGTTGTGTGTGTGTTTTTATTTTGTTGGGGGGGGGGGGTAATTTCTTCAAGCACTGCACGTTCAGTCTTTTGGTTTCCACTCTGCGAAAGATTATCTGCCGTTTTATTTTTCCCCCTTAAGAATAAACTCTCACTGTAATATGATGGACCTAAAATTGTTTAAAAATAGCTTTGTGACACACATTGTGTTGTGTTAACACACATCAAAATGCTCCAGTCGAGCAGACATGTTGATGATCAGTTAATCATGGACACTCTCTTAGCTTATTAAACAATACTACAGTACAGCATTTAAGCTTAATTCTTGTTGAATAAATAATTGCATGGCTAAAGCCTCATTTATACTCCCTCTGCGTATGGAAATGTGTGCGTGCGCTTCATGCGTTATAACAGTTACTGCCCACATACTTCCTTGCGTCAGCTCCGTTGATATGGTTGTTAAACACTACATCCATTAGAGGGCAGTTTAGAGTAAAAATCAAACACGGCGACGGCGGAGGAACTTGTGATTTTGTACATACCGCAAAAACGAGAAAAGGCAGCGTTCTAGACGGCGGTGGTCTGTGAGGCCACTGAATAGGTCGCGACATTTGGATGGAGAATTTTATTCACTTTTCCGCCCAATGAGGGAAATTGATGACGAACGTCATTTCCAATACTTTCGGATTTTTAATTCCTTTCCAATGTCCTCCCAGCTGTTTTGTAACAACTGTTTGTCCCTGTGCCCGGGCGAAGTAACATCATATAAATGATTAAAATTGCGCACCAACTCGCACAACCGGTCTTAAAAAAGTTCCACCATGTTTTTCTTCTTCTTCGTGTACATATGGAAGTGGTCGCATCATGCACTGCCCCCACGGTTTCCAGTGGTATTGCTCCGTCCTGTCCGCATCCGCAAGCTTTCAGAAAACGTGCAAATTACGTACGAAATGAACGCAGAGTATGGACAAAAGGCTCCGTCCGTATCCGTATTTAACGTTGAGCATAAATGAGCCTTAACTGGGCATGTCACTGTTTATCTGACACTGTGTTCCATCTTTATATTGGACATTATTAGAATTAGATGTTTTTACATTTACATGAGGTAAATCAGCAGATACTTTCATCCAAAGTGACTAACGCATCCAAACTTGATGGTCGGGGTCAGAGTACAGGGTCATTCATGACACAGAGGGTATCATGAGGGTTAAAGGATTTGAACTCCTAACCCAAAGCTTAATAGCCCAAACACCCTAACCAAGTTCAAGTAATTTATTTATATAGCGCTTTTTACAATAGTACATTTTCACAAGCTTTACAGAATGAAAAGCCTTTAAACCCCCAAAAAGCAAGCCGAAGCAACAGTGGCAAGAAAAAACTCTTATGTTGTTATTTTAAGGAAGAAAACTTGGGAGGACCAAGACTCAGTGGGGGCTCCTCCTCCTTGAGCAGCCGGGCAGCATCAACAGTGTAGGATACAGATTGTGTCGATATTGGGTGACTGTATTTAATAATTGGAAAACTATATACAAGTCCATTAAGGGGTCCTGCAGGACCGCCAGTCCAATTAATGTCCAGGTTCCAGGTTCCATCTAGTAATCGTCATAGATTACTTCGTCATAGATGCTTCGGCAGAGCCATGGATGAAGGTCTGATTACACCTCCAGGAAACCAGCCACTTTTATGTCCTGATGCTACCATGCCTTATTGCCATTACTGCTCGTCTGCTCTGGAATAAGTTGACAGACAAAATGAAACCGATGACAATCTGACAAAAACTATTGTTATTTTAGCAGCTCAGTTTAAAACAATGTTTTTATAGCACTTCTACACTACATCCTATGATGACACCAGAAAAGAGAACATGTTTGTGTGTAAACATATTTAAATTTTATATACTCACTGAAAGAACACAGCAAGCTTGGGCTTTTGGGGCAATAGTAAAAACAGAACCCTGCACACACACCCCCACCCCATCCCCATCCAGTCAGTCTGCAGGACATTCTGAATCGACTTGTAGGGCGGTGTGACAGATGCGTCAATCATGTCTACTTGCTCTCCATCACCTTCGGTAACCCCCCCACCCATCCCATCATCAGTATTCTCATGCCCCAATATTTTTTTGATCTTTTTAAAGTTTATTTTAAACCACCTCTGTACATCTTTTATGATTTGTAAAGCACTTATAGCTTATAAATAAGAGTATTACATAAAAAAGATACATATTTAGATTTTGATGTAAATATCACAACTATCTGTTCAAATTTTGTGTGTACTATTTTAGGTGCACAATCTTCAAGCAGGCAGACAGTCATACAAGAGGCTGTGCAGAGTCTGGATGAAGGTCTCTGAGTGAGTATGAGGTTACCATTTCAACCAAGAACAGAGGAAATCAAGATACCCGAGACAGCAAACAAACGGAAATGCGGCACTAGAGCAGAAAACCACAATAGATAATTTAAGGCCAATCTGTACCTGAGAGATAAATGCTTGTGGCTGCTTATTTAAAAAAAATTCAAGATGTAATGTTAAATAGTCGACCAGAAGCAACAGATTAGCAAGATAAATGAGAGCTGTGAGCAAAATACTCAGAGGCAGCACACCACCAGAGATTCCTCAGTCTCACACATGTCATCTGTGACACTACTGAGGTGCGCTGTACTGATAAGTGTACAACTATCATGTAGCTGGTTCTCTGAACGATGTAAACACAGCTGAGACATTATGACAAAGCCTTCTGCAATGTTTTCCTCCCGCAAGAGGAACAGAAAAGACTATAAAATTTCTTCTAAATGTGCTTTTACAGATTTCACACAAAAAAAACATTCCAGATTACCATGAATATATGAGCTTACATTTCACCATTATCCTACATTTTTCTCCAATACTGTGTTTGTCCCAAACCATTACGAGTAATGAGTTAAATGCCTGCTCTGTGCCAGTGACTAAAACTGAACAGACTACTGCATGGCAAAATAAGAAACAATCTACGCGTGTCCGCTACACTGGAATTCATTCAGTTCCATTGCCTCAGTATCTCGCCTAGGGATAAAACAATTAATCATGATTGTAATTCACCGTGATTAAAAAGTGTTATAATTTATTCATCATAAGGGCGCTGCAACATCGTCATAAGAAAAACACGTATTACTGCAGTGGCCTTACTTTGGATCAAGTGGCACAATTCACACGGAACAAAATAAAGTTACACTCGCAAAACACTTATCTGTTTATTTTGAAAAAAAAAATGGATATGAATATGTAATTTAAGGCCCAAAGTTTTTTTTCCCCCTTTGGTTTTTTACAAAAGAATTGAATATTTTGTGTTAATATTCAGCAAAAGCCCTGAGTTGTCTTTTTTAAGAACAAAATTTGATTTCCTGTTTACATCAGATAAATAACAAACAAAATAAACAATAATCAAAATCACTTTTTTTATGATTTTTGGCACTTTGTTGGTAAATTATTGCATATAATCATGATTATCATGTACCATCTTTCAGAACACAGTTTGGGGAAGGCACTTTTTTGTTTCAGGATGTGTCCTGATGCAGAAGGTGCAGATGAGGAAAGCCTTTGCATAAGAGTGAGAGTAGTTATGGCTGGAAATTGCAAATCAATTTAGAAGAGAAGGTCATGAAAGGTCCCGCAGTGCGTTTGATCCAATCTAATTTTTCCTAGTCGAATTCTATCCCATGCTCTTTTCCCTTAGTGTCACAAATGTGCCATAAACAGGTTTTAGATATTAATCTAAAGGTTATATTTGAGAGTGTATTTCACAACAGTGACGATCCAGCTGATTTTCCGGTTGTTGCCTGTACAGCAGACACAAATCTCATCTGAGTAAACTCAAGCAAAACTCTAAATACCAAAATACTCAAATCTGATCAGATCAAAGTCTAAATTTGATGATTTGAGATACCATAAATGGTAACTTTGAAACGCGTCTACCTGCTCTTAGCCACAAGACATGGACAAATGTCAAGCTCTGACTATTCAGTGCCATTGAACCTGATGCTGCACGACATTGAACTACTGCCGATGAGACAGTTCAATTGTAAATGGTCCCTCACGGGTGTGGTAGCTCAGTGGTTAGAGTGTTTGTCTATCTATCTTAAGGTGGTGGGTTCAAATCTCAGGTCAACTGACATTACCAATATGGTTCCTTGAGCAAGACCCCTCATTGCTCCAGGGGTGCTGTATCAACCATATGTTCTGATCCCAACTTGGAATACTAGTAACTCACTTTGATTAAAATCAATCTGCTAAATGACTGAATGTAAATGTAATGTGTGGTCACGGAATTTTATGTAAAGTAAACTGCTTATGTAGTTTTTATGGTAGATTACATGCAGGAACAAACAGTCCAGCCTAGCTTTAGTGGATTTGATGCCATTACATAACAATGTTATCAGACTACTATAGTGTCAGTGGAGCTGGCCACCCCCACCCCCCGGACAATGGGCAGCCTGTCAACTTGGATTGGTACTAGCTCTCCAGAGACTTTAACACACCTCATTGTGGCCTATTCTACATCAAATCTGCCAGAACCACTCATCTAGACTTAATAACCAAAAAATTACATTAACAAAATGATAGGGCAATAATTTGTACATCATAGAAAAGGTACATACAACACATAGATGGTATGTGTTCAAATGCTTAGGTGCTGTTGAACTGAATGATGCACTGTTGAAATGAATGATGCTTTATATGGATAAAATCTGAAACAGTCATTTAAACCTTGTTTCTTCCTTCGAAGCTGCTCTTATATTTCAGGGTTTTTTTTGCCGTTTGGATTTCTCTTCTCTGAACTCCTCCTTTTGCCTGTCTGCCTTCCTTACAACCTCAAACATCAACTGTGAGCCAGCAAATGAGCAAAGAGGAACTTATCAAAGGAGAAAAGCACTCACAAGATTCTCACACCGCTGGATACCATTAAAGTCAGCTTTAACATAATGCATTCACATTCAGGCTCTACATTAGAGTCATTGTATTGGCAAGAAACTACCTTCCTTTTAGTCACAAGACATGGACGTCTAAAAAAAATGTCAAGCTTTGAGTGTGCAGTACCATTGTACATGATCCTACACGACATTGAACTACTGCAGCTGAGACAGTTTTATGCAAATGTCAAGGACCAAGAACAAGGTTCCTAATGGTCACTATTACGTACAACTTATTTCTATGCACACTGTTTATTTTATTACCTCTAATTAACACGTGGCTGCACTTTGTATACAACTTATATAGTTTGTTAGTATTTTTATTCTAAATTAATGATGATCAGGACCACCACACAGTGGGTATTAATTTGATTAATAGAAAACTCCCAGCACTGCAGTAGTATGGTTCAGTGTTTGTGTGTGTTGTGCTGATATGAGTAAATCTGACACACCAGTGCTGCTGAAGGTTGTGAGCATCATTGCGGAGTACAGTGTACCTTGTGTTCTGTGAGCAATGATGTAGGATTTAAGGATTACTTACACAAAAGATACCTTTGGGAATTCTGCTAAATAAGTGAAAAGACCAGATCATCTATCCAAAACAATGATGTTTTCATTGACACTGTATTTTTCTGGTGTTACTTTAACACATTATTTATCTATAGTAGGTCACCAAGGAGCATTAGTTTCTCAGCGTCTATTTAGTCTCATGTAACCTTACTCCAAGAGTTCTTTTTATTCAAGGTAAAGGTAAAATACTTGTTTTTATTGATATATTTATGTTATGTATTCAGTCATACTGTAATTTGTGGAGGAAAAAGTTTTAGTTTTACTAATTAATTTTTATTTACAAAATTTAGGTTTACTTTAGGGGGCAAAAGTGTTAAATAAATATTTTAAATTGCAGTTTAGAATTTTCAAGGCAATCAACCAAAAAAAATTTGGTGCATCACGATAATTTATACTAAAGAAAACATTCTGGTAGTTAGCAATCCGCTAAAGGTGTACGACTTTTTGATGGCCTTCAGGTTTTTATCTGTTTTTTCATTGAAGTGTATTTGTCTTCTTACCAATGGACACCTATTCGCTTCACAAAAAAGTAATTATTAAGAATGTCTTTGAGCTGGCATTTTACAATATTATAAAGTACATACCACCACACTAGTGCATACAATATGTTGCTCTCTGTAAATAGGATGCATTATGGCAGTGGTACTCAAACTGTGGTACGCATAGGAGCACGAGGTGGTATGCCAGAAAATGGAATGGATTTACAATACATTATTTTCCTGAAGTATTTTATAAACTGCTTTCTGCATTTGACCACTTGATTGTTAGAGAAACCAGAAACCTGTTACTCAGTGATCAGTGTTCATTTTAAAAGCCGGTGAGATCACATTGCGGCAGTCCAGTTTATTAGCAAATTATTTTTTTTAATAATTGCATTTATGAATTGCATTAAGTTATTTATATAGGAAGAAAGTTCATAAAGGTTGTTTAAACATGTCTTATGTGTAGTACTTCAAAACCAATCACTGTGAAAGGAGGAAGAAGTCTATATTGCTGTTCATAACAGCTATAACTGCTTTGAAAGTACTGTGACAGAAATGTTAATAAGAAGTTTGTTAAGGTCAGACATTGGTGCATGATGGCTTGCAATACACAGCAAAAATAACTCTTCCAGCATACAAAAAAAAATTAACATCTGACCAGAGTAGTACACTACCCGAGTATTTTTAGCATACTACAGATTTTCAGCTTCAAATTCCAAGTTCAACTTAACTTATTATTAAAGTACATTATAAAAGTAGTCCCTGTAAGCCATCTAACCTACAAATATGTATTAAAAAATGACCATCACATTTTTATCTAAATTTAATAGATATTGGGATTTATTGCACTAATAAGAATTACCCCATTTTTAGAGATTAGATATATTACACTGTGCACTGTGCGCCTGCGATTAAAAGGAATTTCAGACATGCAGAGAAATTTCTATTGTACACAATTTAAACACTCGCCTTTTGTCCTGTGAACTGAGCAATATACACTAAAAACACTAGCCACTATAACATAATGTATTAACAGATGCACATTATAATAAGCAATCTTAGGATTAAACAAGTGTGTATTCTAAAAAACAAAAATCTAATAAAATTTTATGTTACTAGGCCTGCCCAGCAATAGATTGGCGCCCTGTCCATGGTGTATCTGCCCAGCACCCGAAACGTTCTCCCCTGGATGGGCGTGGGGAACCCCCTCGCGACCCTAATATAGGATGAAGCAGAAGATGATGGATGGATGTTACTAGGCCAAGTATGAGAATATATACCATAAACAAATTATGATCCTTCTATTGCAAACTAGTTAATGGTTAAAAACGAATTAAAACTAACACGGGATTATGATAAACACTGAGCAGAGTTCAAATAATATATTTTTTATTTGTAAAATGTAATTAATATACAGAAATATTTGAACAATATAAAACTATTCAATTGTAATACGTATACACTCTATTAGTGATTCCTATAGTTGAAGGCGTGCATATAAAAATATGTGAAAGCAGGGTTTGCTGATACACATTAAATGTATAAGATACATGATGTATGTGACTTTAATAACTCCACTGCTGATTTGTCATTCATTTTGTTTTATCCTGTTTATTAATTATGACTTTGAAAGCAAAAGACATCTTTATGGGTTAAAGTGTGTGTTGGGGGGGGGGGGTATTCACATCTGCAATAGGGAGACAATGCAGTAAAAGCCTAAATTTTTTCCAGATATTGGACGTGCGCCTTATAATCCGGTGCGCCTTATACGTGTACTGAGTTCCAAAATCTATAAAAGTATTGTTGTGCGACCGGGTGTTTTTTTTTCCCCACACATCACTGTCACTGCTGAAAAATCCAACTGAAGAAAATTAATTCAGAGCTCGCCGTCATTCCGGGGGGATTAAATAAAGAACTCCAACCGCTGGACATTGGCGTAAACAGGGCGTTTAAAGTAAAGTTGCGGGCGGCGTTGGAGCAATGGATGATAGACGACGAACACACGTTTACTTAAATTCGGGAGGCAGCGGCGGGCGAGTTACGCCACCGTCTGTGAATGGATTGTGGATGCCTGGGCTAAGGTTTCTGCTGTAACTGTTGTCCGAGCTTTTCCGAAAGCCGGCATCATTGCTAAACAGCTGCCTGGCGACGAGACTGACTCAGAGTGCTCGATAGTGGAAGTGCCCAGCTTTTTAATTCAGACACAGAAGATGAGGACTTTAATGGATTTGTGGGAAAAGAGTGATTAAAAATAATGTGTGTTTTGTCAAGTAGTAGAATAAACTTCAATTCTAAATCACCGTTTTGCATTAAATTTTCTTGTAGATCGTTTGTTTCAGCAAGTGCCTTATAACACGGCGCCGTACAGAATAAGCACCGTACAGAAATAGAGTCCGTAATTGAGACTGTGCCTTATAGTACCGTGCGTTTATACGTGGGTCAAATACAGAAATAGACCCCGTAATTCAGACTGCACCTTATAATACGGTGCACCTTATGGTCCAGAAAATACAGTGTGTGCATAATATATACATACATATATATATATATATATATATATATATAT
>JAFMOD010000640.1:1428655-1567738 GCA_019802435.1 Corydoras maculifer | reverse complement strand
TTGAAAGCTGAATGGTGAAACCTCTATGGCTATTGCTTTAAGCAGTGGGACACAGTCATGGCCTAACAAAAAGGGTGTGCCCCAATACCTTTGTCTATAGAGTGAAACGTAATCCAATAATGCACAATGACAGGATTTCATTTTAAACAGAACATTCATAATAATCATTTACCTAAACCACATTCATTTTATTAACTTGATACATTAATTGGACATTATGCAGCTACATTAGTTACTCAAATGAAGGATGGATGGTAATTAGATGGTAATTTACGATGAGGACACATCCCTCTTGTTCCATTTTCAGTCAGTAAGCAATTATTGGTGAAAAAAATAATAAAATCCTATACCATTCAGTGTTTATGAACCTCAAGTGATGTTAAATACATATTTGATCAATGAAATCTTGTTTGGGTTCTCTACAATAGGTAGCATTCCTGTTTAAATATTACTAACCGAAAAGCCATCCTGCAAACAGGCACATGCAGTACTATTCATGATTTCTCCCCAAGGAATGTGTCCTATGCCCTATATATGGAAGCAATCTCAGCTTAAAACTGCCTCAAAACAAATCCCCTGGAGTGCTGAAGTAGGAGAAAATGGTGTTGCTGCATTTAAACTACTGTAGCCTGACTTTTTAATTCCTGCAGTCTTCAAAATGTATGTGAATTGCCTTGCTAATCAAGCACAAAGACAAGGAAATGTGCCTATCACGTTCAAAGTATTGACCAAATCCGACGTAACTAGACAAATGACTTAATAATTCCATATATTATTTTATTTATCTTTTTAACAATCTAAAATAAAATTTTATTGACATACATTTAGGCTTTTCATCAACAAACAACAGATGACATTTCAAACGCCACACATGCAATATTCCTGACCTTCACAGAGAATCTACACATGTATTCATATGGTGATCTGTTTTTTCCACAAGTTTACAGATTTTAAACTTAAGCAACTCACATGTGCTGCAGCTTCATTACTTAAAATTATTTGAGTTGTCTTTAAAATAACTAGCTGACGGGATTTGTTTTGTTTGATTATTTAGGTTTCATGTCTGATACAGTCATAAAGACACTTTACTTACATTACATAAGGTCACTTTTATCCAAAGTGACTTACAAATAACCCAATTTAAGGTTGGGGTCAGAACACAGGGTTGCCAACACCAAAATGAAGGTTAAGAGCCTTTATTAAGCAGCCACATTGGAAACTTCAATAGACCAGGGATTTGAGCCCACAACTTTCAGTTTGATATCCCAACACTCTTAAACACTGTTACCAACTCCTCAGTAAGCAAAGAAGCCATTAGAAGTGGCTAAATGACATCACTTAATTTGCACAATAGTCCATCAGCATGTTTTTAAAGCTGTAGAATAAAGCAATAACATTTTGAATAGTGAGTAAAAACACCCTAAATCAGGGGTCTCAAACTCAAATTACCTTGGGGCCACTAACCAGGCTGTGTTTTCGATGAGGGGCCAGATTAAAGAATTTCAACAAAAAACAGCGGGAAAATGGAAAATCAACTATTTATATAAAACTATGTACACATATTCATTCATTCATTCATTATCTCCCGCTTTATCGTCTATTAGGGTTGCCGGGGGGGTTTAAAGGCGCTTATCACCAGGCAACGCAGCGTAAGCACGAAAATAAAGACAACACACAAACACCCCATTACAAATTAAGATAAAATACAAAAATGAACACAATAATGCATAAATAATTAAACCAAATTGCAGGCCAGATTATTATAAAAAAAATATATTTTTTTTAAATCTTATTTTGTTAACCTGTGAGGGGCCGTATAAGACTGCATAGCGGGCCAGAAATGGCCCGCGGGCCGGCACTTTGAGACCCCTGCCCTAAATATTAGAACTACAAATAAATTCTGAATAAATTAACCTCCTCTGTCGATTAGTTTTTCTTTTGAGACAAACCGTCATTTATAAGAATATAACTTCATTACTTTATTTAAATGTAGGTCTAGACAACGCATTAATCATTTTTACATAAATTAACCCAAAAAAATATTGCCCTGTGTTTTGTTTAATGTTAGAATATCAAACTATCAAAAGATTAAATCAATAAATTGCTTGAAGACCCATTTAGCTTTACATCCTGCTCTATGAACAGGGGACGGGGTCAGGGGTGGCTTTGGGCATGCGCAGTTCATTTGCAGTGTGAACGCGAGTGTAGTTGAATGGGGCTTGTTAGCATGTATTTGGAAAGCAAGAGACCTCAGTGTAAACCCACACATGCTTAGGGAGGACATGCAGACTCCACATTAGGGATGAGACAATTCATTGCCATTAAAAACGTTATAATTAATTAATGGTAAGAGCACCTCAACATCGTCATGACAACATTCATGAGAAACATGCATATCGAGCTGCTTAAAGGCAACATCTCCCATTTTAGTGATCTTTGGGTAGTCATCAACCGTGCACCATGAAGCTTGATTTAGGGCGCATCTGTGTGGCTGCTATCCTGAGCATAAAAAAATAATAAAGCATATACTAATTCTTTTAACTATTAATGAGTGTGTTTTGGACATGTCACTTGTTATTCTCTTGAAGAATTTGGTTGACTTTGGTGGATTGCTATTTCAACGGCACAATAACAATTTTGTGTGGATGTAACATAATGGTTTTTTTTTAGCATTTTGTTTATTGCTGATATAAACGTTTGCTAGCTGCCAACTGGCACGTAGTATGGGTTTGTGCACTGCTGGGTGTCCATTCATGCGTAACATGCAGCCATGATAACAATGATTGTCTGACCGCTGACATTGATCTGGGTTGTTTTTAGTCAGTGAATCACCTGTGTTTTCCGCCAGCAAGATAGCAATACAACAAATATACCTGAACACACCTCGTTTCAAGACGACCACACCAATCGCCACATATATATTTCAAAGGTGTGAAAATAGACTATTGGTAAAGTATAAGATGGCAATAAGCTTTGCGACGCGCCTTGAACAGGATGTAAGAGGGAGTCTAATGTGCTATTGTAAGATGTGCTATAAAAATGAATCCATCCATCCATTATCTTCCGCTTTATCCTATATTAGGGTCGCAGGGGGTTCCCTATGCCCATCCAGGGGAGAACATTTCGGGCACTGGGCAGATACACCCAAGACAGGGCACCATTCTGTCACTGGGCACACACTCACTCACACAAACACACTCTATATGGGGCAATTTGGAAAATTTAATTGACCTTGAACCATGTTTTTGGACAGTGGGAGGAAACCAGAGAACCCGAAGAAAACCCACGCGGACACGGGGAGAACGTGGAAACTCCACCCAGATTGGGATTCGAACCGGGAATCCCTAGCGCTGAGAGGCGAACGCGCTAACCACTAAGCCACCGTGCCACCCTATAAAAATAAATCATTTTCTTAATGCGGATTAATAATTATTAATTTTTTCTGAACTGTTACAATATGAAAACAATAAAGAATTAACAGAATCTATGAAAAAGGTTATCTGCAGTGACAGGACAGCTTGTGACTTTTGACTCCTCCTTCGGCCTTACGCTCTAATCGTTCAGAAGCTCCCTAAACAATTCACCCATTAAAAAATCCATAGTCTAAACTGAAAAGACAAGTCTGCTAGTGAGCCTGTGGAGAAACTGATAAAGAAAAGTAGACATCAAAACAGACTGCGGAGCAGACACAATTACTATTACATCAGAAGGATTACCCTCCAACGCTCTCTGAAGAAAGCGGTTCAGACGGTTCCTGGTAACAGCATAATAAGACGGCACAGTGCAGGAATTTTGGTTCATGCAGAACGGTTAAAAAGAAGTCCTTTGTGTTATTCTAGTGGCATTAAGCTCAGTCAGGAAATGACTGCTCATTCATGAGGACTTAATTATGGCAGTTTTCTCTGCCCTCTTTGGACATGGCAAAAATTTGGCCCTTAATAGATGAAATAAGTAAGGAAATTAATATTTAATCACCTCAAATTCAGGGGAAACTTTGAAACAGTTCTTACTTGGTTCTATTTTTAAATTGGTTTTGGGTCTTTATATCAACTTACACAATACAAGTGAACACAGGCCAAACCTTACTGCTATAAATACACAAAACTAATATAATAAGTAGAAGTACAGTATTACTCTGTATGTCGTTCAAATGAGGCTAAACCCTAAATTTGAAAAATCTTTCATCCAGACCTCAAACCATGTTGAAAGTGTATATGCCGTCAAAGAAAGTGCTCACTGTATAGACGCCTTCACTTGTACCTTCAGATTGCCTCAAACTGTCGCTGTAAAAACCTTTTGTGTGTTACTGTCACTTGTTGACATTGCCATTTTTTTTTATTTGGTAAAAATCTATGATTCTATAAATCTATTAAATCTACCCCGCATCACTCCACCATACTTGGAACCTGAAACGTCAGTAACCACATGCAATGGCAGCAGCACACACAAGCTCACTTGCATGACGGTTCAGCAATATATGCTCAAATGTACCCACATTTACATCACAGCCCACCCAATGAAACTGTAAATAGCAAATTTAGCATTAAAGAAGAGTTTATACTACTGTAGTAAAATCAAGTTTATAATTAAGATGTATTTTATTAGTTTAATTATTCTTTGTCAGTTTTGGCGGCAAGTTTAGTTGTTAGCAAGGTTGCCTTTCTGCACTGGGATTTTTGGGTTTGGGTTGGATTTTTTTATGGGATTTTCCCGTGTATGTGACATTTTTCTCTGGGTTCTGTGGTTTCCTCAAACAGTCCAAAAACATGGATTTAAGAGAAATGTTGTTGCTCTAAATTGACCCCATCAAAATTACTCCTATATAGTGTGTGTTTCTGTGTGTGTGAGTGTGTGCTTAGCAATAGTTTGGCACCTTGTCCTGGGTCTATCTGCCCAGCACCTGAAACTGGTGCAAGTCTGGATATAGCGTCCTTTTTCATTATTTCATAAAGAGTGATCTAATGTAGGGTTTGAACTATTCAGCGTTTAGACATTTTCTTGAAACAAATTAAACGTGAAATACAAGGCATCACTGAAGTTTAACTAAGATCAATATTGAACACAGGAAAAAACATATGCATGAGATAGACATCCACTGCATGCTTCACAGACAAAGGGCCCATCCCAATTTGAAATCAAGCCATCTTTCTGTGATGTGAGACCACTAATTGCTGCATCCATAAAGCTGTAAGCATACAACTGTCCAAAACACAGTACTAAGTGTGTAAGACTAAGTGTGTCTATATAGAGTAACTTGATTATTTATATTCTGCAATCATAATGGGGTTTAAAAAAAAAAACTTAAAAAGACAATGCACTGCCTTCTGCAGAGGACAATGTTATATCCACTAAATAAAGCTGAGTCATAGAAGAACATGTCAGTGGAAAGGACAGACGTCAGTGTCCATCCCTTGTCAGAAATGATTATATGGAAGACACGCCCCATATCAACAAGGAAAAAACAACGGGGAAAATAAGCAAGACAGTTACAGTCACCGAAGCCTGAAAAACCTGATTCCTCACATCTATGTGAAAATGTGATTACATCTTTGTCCGTGAGTACAATGACATGTCTGAACACGGCATGTATCAAACACCACCTGACAGCAACTCAAGTACGAGATTCCAGACATATAACCAACATTTGTTTACCACGTTAATATCCTTAAAAAGGTTATTCCCCAGTAGTTACCTGTGTCCAGATTAGACAAAAAGACCTGGCTTTCAATCTCTGTTCCTGGTTCATCATAAATATGCAATGTGAGCTTTGAGGTCAGGGCTCTGTGGGGGTCAGTCAAGTTCTTTCACAACAAATTCAACCAACCATGCCTTTACATATGTTGCTTTGTGCACTGGGAAACAGTTAGTCTGAAATCAAAGTTAGAAACCTATTTCTCCTCATGGTTCCCGTTATGGGGTTGCTACAGTTCTACTTGGCACAGTTTTACACCAGATACCATTCCTAAAGTACTTCTTCCATGTATCTAATCTTACAACCGCCATTATGAATTTACTGATATGTACAACACCATTGGTTACGACAATGTATCCATCACTATTTCTATGGGTTGGAAAAAGAAAAACAAAGACTTTACATAAAATGCATGAGATATACATGCACTGCATGCTTCACATAGAAAAGGCCACTTGAGTATCAAACTGTTTGAGAGTGTGTGAGACTAAGTGCTTCCATATAGAGTAACTTGATTCATCACATCTGACATAATAAAGGCTTTTAAAAAAATATATGAAATTACACCATTATTGTTAATAATGAACATTTGTTTAAATTTTACTTTGTCCTGCAATACACAACATCTTAGAGACTCAGAGGCCTTTAAAGCAAAAATCTAAATGCAGGAGCTGGACCCACAAACAATTTGCTTAAGGGAAAAAATTATTAGAATCTTAGGATAAAGAATATCCAACTCTTAAAAAATTACACTTTTACAAAACTACATTCTATTAAAAAAAAAACTATTCTTTTTTTTTATATTCTTAAGACCACTCTTCATTATTTTCTTTTATAATGAATTTGAAACAAATGGCACATTTTACTGATTATAAATGACATTTATGATCATATTAAAGTATTGTCTGGTATTTAGTTAAATTAATGCAAAAGAGAGCAAAACAAACTAAATCAATCAATTATAAATATTAAACACGGCATGAAGCGAGATCAGCAGGCACCCAGACACCACTTGGGTCTGCATGATGTTTATGTCATGCTTGCAAATACATGCTTAAGAAATCAATAGAACATGGCCACAATGTCACAGAGAGCAATCCTAAATAGTAACTGCCACATAAGGGGGTAAAAAAAAAAAAAAGCCTGTTTATAGGCTTATAAACACTGGACTGCCCTGTACACTTGCGAGGGGGTTCACTATGTCCATCCAGGGGAGAACATTTCAGGTGCTGGGCAAATACACCCAGGACAAGGTGTGATTCTATCACTGGGCAGACACTCATTTACACCATATCAGGGGCAATTTAGAGCAGACATTTTATCTTAAATCCATGTTTTTGGACTGTGGAAGAAAACTGAAGATCCCAGAGAAAACACACATGGACATGGGGAGAAACTCCACCCAGATGAGAATTCGAACCTGAATATCTAGCACTGAGAGGCAAACGTGCTAACCACTAAACTACAATGCTGCGAAATGTAAATAAATACTCAAGAAAAAAAATGGTTAATCATAGTTATATAAAATAGTTATCATGAGAAGGAAGTTACTACGGGACTTTCCGTGCACAATATATTATACCGATATTTTAATAACGATCAATACGATATGGCACACCCCAAGTCTGTACAAGAGCAGTACAAACATACTGTAGATATCTGTTATGTAGTCCCTGCATAGTATTAAATTGAGAATGCTGAAATTGTTTATTTATGAATTGCTGAAATTGTTATTTCACACATTTTTGCAGTGTTTGCTAAAGATAATAGAGCACCACTGAAGACACCCGGGCGGCACGGTGGCTTAGTGGTTAGCACATTCGCCTCTCAGCACTAGGGATTCTCGGTTCGAATCCCCATCTGGGTGGAGTTTCCATGTTCTTCCCGTGTCCGCGTGGGTTTCCTCCGGGTTCTCCGGTTTCCTTCCACAGTCCAAAAACATGGATCAAGTCAATTGAGTTCTCTAAAATTGCCCCATATAGTGTGTTTATGTGTGAGTGTGTGCCCAGCGATAGATTGGCACCCTGCCCTGGGTGTGTCTGCTCAGCGCCCGAAACGTTGTCCCCTGGATGGACATGGGGAACCCCCCCCGCGACCCTAATATAGGACAAAGCGGAAGATAATGAATGAATGAATGAAGACCCCTATTTTGAAGCGTAGAGAATGTAATGCAGACAGGAGAGCTGTTTTTTTAATCACACAATAATTTCTCTAGATCCTCTTCTCTGAGTCCTGCTGGTCTTGTTCTCTCCTGTTGGAATGTTCCTGTCAGTAATCCAGTGCAAAAGAGTAAAATTCTCTGCTGTGCACTGACATGTCAGGACGATAGGCATGACTTTTCACTTATTTAACAGACTTTACAAGCCATTTAGAATAATTAAGGACTATAGACCAATTGAAAAAGACCCAAGACCAGATTCACAAAAAGTTCCTTTAGATAGGTTACTATATCTTTAGTTAAGTCAAGTGTTTTTCAGTTTTTGGTCATATCAACAAGAATAGTGTGAAATATCCTGAAAATGTTATTTTAAGGCCATAGCACCCACCCCCTGGAAAATAAATAAAGTTATAGTCTATAATTAGGCAAAAATATATAGAGTTTGCAAAAACTACCTTCATTAAATTATGTCATAAACAGAACTGATATTTTTACATGACTACAAGATTTATTGTATAGTTAACAGTACTCTCAATACTTTAGTAGCCATACTAAGACAACGCTTCATAGTCTTACTTTTTTTTTTTTTTTACTTTTTGCCTTACATTAGTGTAGCTTACTGACATCTAACAGATATGCAGTACCACTAGCTAAGCTTGCACAGAGCAATAAGCCAATTGGTATTTTATGAAATGACATAATTTGAAAAACCCATAGAAAAGTACTGTTAGATACTTTTCATAGATGAAAACCTTCTTTAAACACACAACAGATTGTAATAAAGGTTTCTTGTGAAGGAAAAAAACAAACAAAAAAAAATATTCTGCCTTTGAAAATCCTGCTTTGATCCAGAGTGCCAAATATCAGCAGAACGAGGTCTAGAAAATGACGCATGACATTGAGAGCATGATGTGTACTTTACTTTAATTTCCATTTAGACCGAGATACTGCTCCAAGGAGCGGTTACTGTTGCATATTTTTTCTGAGCCAGTTGACGACAGATCCAAAGTGCACGGGCACCACACTTTTTAACAGGTTTAAAGGAAGGCAATGTACACCATGATAAGTAATGCATTAGGTTACAAAAATGTGGCCTGTCAAGTCATTTTGGCTCCCATTTAAATAATGTATCATCTGCAGAGGGTCTAAAGACACCTGAACCAGTATTTACACTTCCCTACATAATAAATCTGATCCAACACGTGCAAAATAGTGCAAAAATGTTAATAAACTAAAAAATTACTCCAATTACAGTTCTTATTTTGTACATCACTAGCATTAATTTGTTTTTCAGAAGATAAATTATGCTATTAACATCTAATAAAAGATCTGCATTCACATGAAAGTTTCAGCAGTGGTGATTTGAGATGCTGCTGTAACAACAAGCCCCCTGAATGAAGGTGTGAGTCACCTCACTTTTGAAAACACACTGCAATATGATATTTGAATGTTGACTTTGCCTCCTATTGTCCCCAGTGCAGAATAATAATAGTAATTAGCCATAACATAATCACCCCAGTGTAGAACCCCTAGTAGCTGTAACATCAGCATGTGTCTGAAACAGTGAAACAAAAGGGTCAAACATACAGACTTCACAGCTCTGAGCTATTATTTAAATGAAGAACTGAATTTATTTTTTCACTAATGTTTTAACAGTCATTCCCTTTTGGTAATTTCTAGTCGCTGTTGTTCAGTGCATGTTGTCTCCCTGCAGCCTCTCCTGAGTTATAGGAAAGATATTCTATTCTGTGTAATGTTTATTTTTCAGATGTGCAATCACTGATTCATTATATTCCACGTAATCCTCTAATAGGGTCACAGAGCAAGGGGTTCCCCATGCCTATCCAGGAGAACATTCGGGCAGATCCACCTAGTACAGGGTGCTAATTTACTTACTCACACAAAGACACGCTATATAGGGCAATTAAAAGCATTTAATTTAACATCAACAGCGCTGAGAGGCAAACGTGCAACTAAGCTACTGTGCCGTCAGGTGCCAAATCAGTATTAAAATAAAATGAAACAATACTGACACCAGTATTGGGTGTTGATTTTACCCTTGAAATGGTTGTGTACCCTTACTACTAAATTTCAATATAGGATCAATCAATAGCACTATGACTTTTTGTTGTTCTGCTTCAGTTATATGTTGTGTGGCACTGCAACTTAGTGAACGAGTTATAGATTACAATTTTTTAAAAAATTACATAATCCAATGGAATTATGTTGAATATCTGTAACCGTATATTTTGCATGTCTAACCTGTGACAAATTAGTATGATTAATTCAGGTTTAATAAAGCTAATCCCAATCTGTTCTGGACACCCCACTCCTCTTTTCCCTTTTTGTGCAACACTAGCAAACACCATTAAACCTCATTAAAAAAGCTGTAAACCCCACCGTTTAATATTTTCACAAATAAGTAATGATAATGAATTCACATCATTGCATTTACAACATATACATACATGTATACAGATACAGTACGTTAAAAAGTCCACTTAAAACAGAAACAGTGTATGAACAGAGACAAACAGATGGACGGCTGGATATATAAACACAAACTATTAGTGTAATGACACTGATGAAATAGGTGATATTGTGTATTTCACTGATACAAGTGGATCAGATACAGAAGTGCTGCTGCCATTTTTAACTATGGCCCACTCACTCTACGCATCCAACTCATTGCTTATGAAAATACCCTTATAGATGTTAAATCAAAAACTGTATCTCGTCTGTTGCTGTACAGTTTAAGCCAGTTATCCTCTAATCCTGCATCATTGCTCTCAAGATGACGGTGGTCCAGACCACTAGACAGTCTGGACTACAGTCTGTCGTCAACTAAAAGTGCATTTATATAATTAGTAGAACTGAAATGATGATGACAACGAGAGTAGAAACATGGAGGTGTATCTAAAAGAGACTATACCGTACAGTCTCTTTTAGATACACCTCCATGTTTCTACTCTCGTTGAAACAAGGAGCTTTATCTAAAAGAGACTGTACGGTGGCTTAGTGGTCAACACATTGGCCTCTCAGCGCTAGGCATTCCCGGTTCGAATCCCAATTGATGTGGAGTTTCCCTGTTCTCACCGTATCCGCATGGGTTCCGTTCAGGTTTTCCGGTTTCCTTCCACAGTCCAAAAACATGGATCAAGGTAAATTGAATTCTCCAAATTACCCCATATAGTGTGTGTTAGTGTGCGTCTGTGTGAGTGAGTTTGTACCCAGCAATAGATTGGCATAGATTGGTGTATTTGCCCAGTACCCGAAACATTCTCTCCTGGATGGGCATGGGGAACCCCTAACAACCCCCCCACCCCCCACGACCCTAGTAGAGGATAAAGTGGAAGATAATCTGTTACTGTACAGTTTAAGCCAGTCATCCTTTAATCCTGCATCATTGCTCTCAAGATGCCTTTAGGATGCTGGTGTCTGATTCAACCCTATCATCAGAACACAAACTTCAAAAAAATGCATTTATATAATAATGGAACTGAAATGAGGATGACAATGAGAGTAGAAACATGGAGGTGTATCTAAAAGAGACTGATGAGTGTGCAGCAGAAACCCAATAGCACGAAAACACACAAACCACGTGCACAAACAAGCTCTCCTTAACTGATTGGGTCACTTTAACAACAAAGTCCAGACTGTAAATACAGACCTGTGTGTTGGTTATTCATCCTGTTCTCGTTATTGTTTCATTGGACTGTTTTTCACACACAGGACGACGTTCTTACCTTTTGTGGTTGTTAGGATTGGTGTGCTGGTGGTGGCTGTGGTGCTAGAATCCCCTGTAGTGGTTGTATACACACGGTCTGCTGTAGGTGACTCGGTGGAAGAGTTTGTTGTAATGTTTGTTGATGCCGTGTGAGTTGGAGACATTGTTTGGAGTAAAGGCACGGCTGTGGTGGTTATTAAAGCCGTCTGAACGGGATGGGTGTAGTTGTTAAGCCCGCTGTTGTCGGTTGAATAACCGTCTTCAGGTAAATGGTTCTCCCGCGGCTGTCTCCCGACTCTGAGCGCAGCCGTGCAGACAAACAAAAGTAACTCGCAAACTGGAACTAGTAACATTCTGCTCCGAAAGCGTCTTAACTCCCCATGTAAAAGTCCCTGCAGTTAATGTTTCCTGTGAAAAAGCCTCCGTCAGCGCGGAAAGCGGCTCCACTCACCCGCCGTCCACCCGCTCGAACTACTGACAGGCTCCGCGTCAACTCCTCTACTACGAGCACGGAGCCAGCCAATCACAGGGCTTTATTATAACAGGCGTCTATTCCGGCCAATCGGAGCACGCAAAGGAGGAGCTCTTAAGCGGGATCTCTATATAAGTCGCCTGCACACACTTGACTGAGGAACATCTGGAAGCTTTATAGTATCAGCCAGTTCGCTCAGCTGCACCGTGTATACAGCTTTAATCCACCCATCCATCCATCCATCCATCCATCAATCCATCCATCAATCCATCCATTATCTTCTGCTTTATCCTCTACTAAGGGGGTTCCTCATGCCCATCAGACATGGGTACATGAGTAGATACACCTATCTATCGCTGGGCACACACTCTCTCACACAGAAACACACACAAACACTCTCTATATAGGGCAATCTGGAGAATTCAATTGACATGTTTTTGGGCTGTGGGAGGAAACCGGAGAACCCGGAGGAAACTCACGTGGACACGGGAGAACATGGAAACTTACCAAGATTGGGATTCGAACCGGGAATCCCTAGCGCTGAGAGGCGAACGCGCTAACCACTAAGCCTTACTCCATCCATTATCTTCCGCTTTATCCTATATTAGAGTCGCGGGGGGGTTCCCCATGCCCATCCAGGGAAGAAAGTTTCGGGCGTTGGGCACACACTCACTCACACACTCACTCACACAGACACACTCTATATAGGGCAATTTGGAGAACTCAATTGACTTGATCCATGTTTTTGGATTGTGGGAAGAAACTGGAGAACCTAAAGAACTCTACCCAGTTCTTGGAAACTCCATCCAGATGGGGATTCGAACCGGGAATCCCTAGCGCTGAGAGGCGAACATGCTAACCACTAAGCCACCGGGCCGCCCGACTAAGCCTTAATCGAGGAAGTTATTTTAATCAAATTTAATGATTTAGTAAGTCTATATTTAAGGAAGAGGGCCATCCTGCATTTCTCTAAACTAACACTGAAGTGCGTCATGCTTTAGTCCTCATGTCCATAATTTGGCAATCGAGGTCTTTGCTCAATTGCCAAAATAAAATGCTTTCAATACATCACCTCCATCACATTTTTTGGTAAATTAATATATTTTGAAGTATGGTTGGGTCAGAACTAACGTTTAGAAACGTTTAGTTTTTGTTTAGTGGATTGTTCCTAAGGCGGCACAGGTGCATAGTGGTTAGCACGTCCGCCTCTCAGCGCTGGGGATCCAGGTTCGAATCTTAATCTGGGTGAAGTTCCATGTTCTCTCAATGTAAGTGTGAGTAAGTGTGGGTTTTTTTGCAGTCCAGACAAAGATTCAGGGTGAATTGGCTGCTCTAAAAACTGCCTCTATATAGTATATGTGTATGTGATTGTGTGCCCAGCAATGGATTAGCACTGTGTCCTGGGTGTATCTGCCCAGCGCCCAAACATTTCTTCCTCTGATAACCATAGGGAACTGTAGTATAGGATTAAGCAGATGATAATGGATGAATGGATTATTCTCAGTCCATATCTGAGCCACTCATACCAGGGCAACCCATACTAACACACCACCACCATGTCAGTGTGACTGCAATGCTGAAAAGCATCCAATTTCTGCTGTCTGTGGAATCTTTCATGGTAATATCCCCATCAAAAATATCTCATATTATTATTTTCCACTTAATCCTATACTATGGACTAGGGTCACAGAAGGTGGGTTCCCCATGCCCATTCAGGGGAACTTTTCTGGTTCTGGGCAGATACACTCCCATGTTATTGGACTGTGGAAGGAAACAGGAGAATCTGGAGGAAACCCAGGGGACGTAGGGAGAACATGGAAACACCACCTAGATCAGGATTCGAACCTGGAATCCTCAGCATCGAGTACGGTAGCTTAACCACTTAGCCACCGTGCAGCCCTGCGTCAGAAATACATTTACTAGAAAATATGTTTAATAATTATTTTATTATATTCTCCATTGTAGATTCTTGTAGGTGTATCTAATAAACTGGTGAGGGAGGCTATATATAGGATGTCATATCTAGACTCGGGCGGCATGATAGCTTAGTGGTTAGCACGTTCGCCACTCAGTGCTGGGGATCCAGGTCCGAATCCCAATCTCGGTGGAGTTTCCATGTTCTTCCCGTGTCTGTGTGGCTTTCCTCCAGGTTCTCCGGTTTACTCCCACATTCCAAAAACATGAATTCAAGGTGAACTTAAAGCTCTAAATTGCCCCATATAGTGTGTGTGTGTATGTGTGTGTGTGTGTGTGTGTAAATGTACTCAGCGATAAATTGGCGCCCTATCCCTGGTGTATCTGCCCAGCGCCCAAAACGTTCTCTCTTGCATGGGCATGGGGTCCCCCCCCCCGACCCTAGAAAAGGATTAAGAGGAAGATAATGAATCAATCAATAAATATCTACACTTATTAAGAGATAGAGGGATGTGCATATGTCCTGCATAGGTTTGTAATTATAAAATATATAATATATATAATAAACCATTCAATGTGAATCCATATTCTATTATGAAATAACTTTTTTTTTTTTAAATTTTTTGTTCAGTTTGTTAAATAAAAACACCACCAAGAGACCAATTACACGTCATTTTATGTTTACATCGTTTGCAGGAATCGTCATCTTAAGCTCAGAAAAATTTTACATTAAATATGGCATTTTACTCTACACTTTTCAAAGTACTTCAATCCATAAAAGACTTTCATTTAAAGGCATAAAAGCATAAAAAAAGAAGAAAAAAAAAGAAAACAAAGCCTCATTAAAAATGAAGTGCATAAGTTCTTCAATCATTTAAAAAGGAGGAATTCATTAAAGTGGTGTTGTGTTTACACAGCAATGGACATATTACTCAATTAAAGATCTAAAAAAATACATTCTGATATTTAATTTATTAGGAAGAAACCAAAATGGGAATTCATGTTCTGCTATGAGACAACAGTAAAGTTTAATCTCAGTTAGTCGTTATGCAGATACATGAAACACGGTTTAGAGAGCTCTTTGATTTTACCTGACCATTAGAGAAAACAGTATGTACTCTAGAACACAAACAGATTGACTTCAGTCTGGAATTGTAGAACTACAAAGTCCATCTTTAAAGTAAGTGAAATTAGAACACGGACAATAAGTGGAATAAGAAGGAGGCGTGTCCAGACTTTTGACTGGGTCGCAAAGAGTATGTCAAAAGTTGTGGTCTTTGAAGCAATGGTGTGAATTTATATAGGTAAAACACACACACACACACACACACACACACAAAATTGTTGCAACACTTTTCATGCTTTTCGAAAAAAATTCCTGTCTTTGTAATAAAATGTTTCCTGTGTCTCACTACTATGTAGTTTGTTTCTGAGTTGGTTTTATTTATTCATTCATTCATTTATTCATTATCTTCCGCTTATCCTCTATTAGGGTCGCGGTGGGGTTCCCCATGCCCATCCAGGGGAGAACGTCTCGGGCGCTGGGCAGATAGACCCAGGACAGTGCGCCAATCCATCGCTGGGCACACACTCACTCACACATACACACTCTAAATTGGGCAATTTTGAGAATTCAATTAACTTGATCCATGTTTTTGGACTGTGGGAGGAAACCGGAGAACCCGGAGGAAACCCACGCAGACACGGGGAGAACATGGAAACTCCACCCAGATGGGGATTCGAACCGGGAATCCCTAGCGCTGAGAGGAGAATGTGCTAACCACCGTGCCGCCCTGGTTTTATATATATATATATATATATATATAGTGCGGCACGGTGGCTTAGCGGTGGCCTCTCAGCGCTAGGGACTCCCGGTTCAAATCCCCATCTGGGTGGAGTTTCCATGTTCTCCCCGTGTCTGCGTGGGTTTCCTCCCACAGTCTAAAAAAAAAACATGGATCAAGTTAATTGAATTCTCAAAAAATTGCCCCCTATAGAGTGTGTCTGTGTGAGTAAGTGTATGCCCAGCGATGGATTGGCGCCCTGTCCTGGGTCTATCTGCCCGAGACGTTCTCCCCTGGATGGGCATGGGGAACCCCACCGCGACCCTAATAGAGGATAAGCGGGAGATAATGAATAAATGAATGAATATATACATTATATATATATATATATATATATATATATATATATATATATATATATATATATATATATATATACTCAATATTCAGTATTTGTCAATGTTTACAATTACATCATCAAAAAATTATTATCAAATGACTAAAAACGCAGAAAACCTCTCGAGTACGATCTACATTTATTAAGATCCTTTACTAGTTAGTGGTTGATATATATTCTGTAAGAAATGTGAAGGAAACACTCAACTGTCTGCCGCGATAGTGAATTTGTTTCGTTGGTTTTTGGCGCTATCTAGCGGTAATAAGTGCTCATCTCATCTTCTACTTAATCCTATATGCTATATATATATATATATATATATATATATATATATATATATATATATATATATATATATATATATATGTAGTGTGTGTGTGTGTGTGGCATCTTGTCCTGGGTCTTGTCTGCCCAGTGTCTGAAACGTTCTTCCCTGGATGGGCAAGGGGAACCCACCACGATCCGAGTATAGGATTAAGCAGAATATGTTTTGTGGATGTTTTTTTTTATACAGATTTAAAGGCAGCATCTGTTTGTTTTCACATTTAGTTGTCAGTTTTTAAACATTGTGTTCACTTACCCATACACATCTTCTAATTCCTCATTATTGTTCACAGAATGTAGGCGGCACGGTGGCTTAGTGGTTAGCACGTTAACACACTTTGCTAGGGACTCCCGGTTCGAATCCCCATCTGGGTGGAGTTTCCATGTTCTCCCCGTGTCTGCGTGGGTTTCCTCCGGGTTCTCCGGTTTTCTCCCACAGTCCAAAAACATGGATAAAGTTAATTGAATTCTCAAAATTGCCCCATGTGAGTGAGTGTGTGCCCAGCGATGGATCGGCGCCCTGTCCTGGGTCTATCTGCCCAGCGCCCGAGACGTTCTCCCCTGGATGGGCATGGGGAACCCCACCGCGACCCTAATAGAGGATAAGCGGGAGATAATGAATGAATGAATGTTTACAGAATGCGTCCTGCAGAACTAATTAAAACATTATAAGACAAATGCTGCTAAATTGTTCAGAATGGCTGGATGCCACGGTAAATTATACAGTATTAAAGAAAGTACTTCCTCTACACATTTATAATTAATTTCCTGAATTCTTCTAACAAGTAGTTCCAGTCCTTAAATTTGATTGGCTGAGGCATTTGTCCATTGACAATAATGCACACCTCTGACCATTTCACTTTCATATTAAAGTATGATATACAATACATTATTTTCTCTATATTTTTTCATAAACCCCTGTAATGTGGCCACTAGATGGCAGTGTTTGATTGCTCGTGAACCCAGAAACCTGTTACTCAGCGATCAGTGTTCACTTTAAAAACCAGCCTAGATTACATTATTAAAGTGCTGATTAATTAATTATTTATTTTTCAATAAATGCATTTATGAATCAAACCTTGTTTTTATATTTTAGTGTGTTTATAACAATTTTCTAAAAGCGACAAGGTATTCAAGGTTGTGCATTATTATGAATAAATCACAGGAAAGCGGTATAACTGTACTCCGCTATACAGTTGTTGTCCAACAACACCACTTTCCTGTGATTTCAAAATAATGCACACCCTCTCATACCCGACTGCTTCAAAATCACACTGTCATTAGGAAAATCACATGTTATATTTTACAATGCATGTTTGTTTTTATTTTGAGGGTTAATTTGCATAATGTTCCCTAAACAGTGATAATTACCCACTTAGGAAATCCTCTAAACCTGTAATGCAGGGTAGTGGAGCTTGTTTTACTTGTTCCTAGTGGCTTGACAGTTAAGGTACAATATTCCAAGGAAATACAAAAAGCTGTTTTTTTTTTTTATTGTTAGCTGCTCATCCGAGACTGGGAAATGGTGTGGAAGGTTAAGAAGCCCAGACATGCCTTTTCAGAACTGAAACCTTCAATCCAATAAACTGTTTTCATTGCTCTCAGTGATCTCTGCCTGACAGTATTTCACCTGCATTGTTTTATAACCAAGGGCAGGGTGTTTTTTTATGAAGGTAAGTTTAGGTATGTGTAGGTATGTGTTTAAAAATCCAAATCTAGTATTAAGGCTCATATTCAGAATTAGAATATTTAATTAATTCCAGAGGCCCAGACTTCCCTCTTTCCAGCCACCTTTACCAGCTTAACTGGGGAATTCTGAGGCATTCCCAGACCGGGAATACGAACCAAGCTCCGACTCCGCAGGTACAGGGATTGAATGGCCTGTACCCCGTACTCGTGAAGCCATGTACCCCGTACTCGTGAAGCACCTCCCACTAATACTTCAAGGAACACAATCAAATGCCGTCTCCAAATCCACCAAGCACATGAAGAACATGTGAAGCTCTTCAACTACCTTAGCAACTTCACCAGATGGTGATCAGTTTCACAGCTCAGCTCCTCTCCTCACCCGAGTGTCCCAATTGAGCATTGAAATCCCCTAGAAGGACAACAGAGTCTCCAAAGGGAGCACTTTCCAGAAGGTGTAGGGAAGCTACCCTTTTGTTCACCAGAGTAAACCCAAACGTACGAGTCAAGTTTGGGGGCTACGAGAAAGCCCACACCTACCCGACACCTCTCACCATGGGCAAGTTTCTTTAAAGCCCCTTTTAAAGAGAGTGGATCCGGAGCCTGAGATGTGTGTTGAGGTGAGCCGGCATCTCTCAACCTCCAGCACCAGCTCAGGCTCCTACCCCACCAGTGAAGTAACGTTCCACGTTCCTAAAGGTAGTTTCAGCAGCCAAGGACTGTAATGCTCCCCACATTTTACTACTGCCTGATCCACAATGCACCGAACCTCTATTACTGCCCATCCCACAGGTGGTGAGTCCATGGAAGAGAGGACTCATGTAGCTCCTTCAGGGTTGGGCCCGGTCAGGCAACATTAGGAAAGTGCCCGACCACCCCATGCTCGCTGATGGGGTGATCTGGCTCTAGGGTGGGGCCACGGTGACCTTAATCTGGGCAGGGTACATGATTTCCTGCAGTGTCCTAACACATTATTTTGGACCATTCTTTGTCTTTCCTATAATTTCTAATACTATATGTCTTTCTAAAGTTTTATGCAGGCCTAACTTTTACATCATTTGTCAATCATAGATGCTCGCTGTCAGGTGCCATTACTTCGCAAAACGATAGTAGCAAATTTGTACCTTGCAAAAGATTTGTAACTGCTTCTTGCAATGCAAACTTTGCAGATAGCATTTTGCGAATCTTTTTTTTTTTTTTTTTGCAAATCTCAATTTGCAAGGTAACATTTGTGGATTTTGACTTTGCAAGGTATGAAATGCAGTTACAAAATTTGTGAGGTATAAATTTGCGACGGCGGCACGGTAGCTTAGTGATTAGCACGTTCACCTCTCAGTGCTAGGGATTCCCGGTTTGAATCCCCATCTGGGTGGAGTTTCCATGTTCCCTCCGTGTCCGCGTGTGTTTCCTCTGGGTTCTACGGTTTCCTCCACAGTCCAGAAAACACGGATCAAGTCAATTGAGTTCTCCAAATTGCCCCATGTTGAGTGTGTTTGTGTGAGTGAGTGTGTGCCCAGCGATAGGTTGGCGCCCTGTCCTGGGTGTATCTACTGGGCGCCCGAGACTTTCTCCTAATATAGGATAAAGCGAAAGATAATGAATGAATGAATGAATGAATGAATGAATGAATTTGCGACTATTGTTTTGCGAACTCAAAAATTTTTTGATCCTTATTTGACTCTATACTTTTCTCTTTCAGTTTTGAACCTTGCTGTCTGTGAGTATCTGTAAAACACCCGAATGCCAGATACTTACACTTGTTATGGCTGAACATCCATCCATTATCTTCCACTTAATCCTGTACTAGGATCACGGGAATTATGGGGGGGTTCCCCATGCCCATTCAGGGTAGAACGTTTCGGGTGCTGGGCAGACACACCCAGGACAGGAAACTAATCTATTGCTGGGCACACCCTCACTCACACAGACACACACACAAATTTGGAGAATTCAGTTGACCTTGATCCATGTTTTAGACTGTGGGCGGAAACCCACGCGGACACGGGAAGTACATGGAAACTTTACCCAGATTGGGATTCAAACCAGGAACCCCTAGCACTGAGAGGCTAATGTGCTAACCGCAAGGCCACCGTGCCGCCCTTGGCTAAACATAACAAACACAAAATCTTATTTATTAATGTTACTGATAACCAGGTAGCCTCCCTTTTTAAACATTAACTTTTGGCTGGAAAGAATGTTCAGGAATACATTTTGAACTCCTACATTGACTGTGTTCTTATGTTGGAGGACATGTAATTGTCATTATTAATTCTTATCATGTGTGTGTGTGTTACGCATGTTCCTTTGTGTTATTTAAACCCTCCTCCTTCCTGCTGTGGGCTGCGTGATTATCATTTAAGTGTGTATGTGTGTGTGTGTGTGTGTGTTTTATGTTCGTGAAATCCTTCATTACTCCTATATCTGTCCGTTTGGAGGCTCTTTGTACTTTGCATCATAACATGTACTGGGCAGATACAACCTGGACAAAGCTTCAATCAATTGCGGGGCACACACTCACTCACACAAACACACTATTTGAGGCAATTCAGAGCAGCTAATTCACCTTTTCACAAAACACAATCCACATACAATGTATTTTCAAACAAACTTAAAAAACTAAAAAATTAATATATGAGAAACAGGCTACCCTCCTAAACTTTGACGTGCTGAATCTGTAGGCCCAATTGTTCAAATAAGAAGAGAGTTGGACATTCATTCATTCATTATCTCCCGCTTATCCTCTATTAGGGTCGCGGTGGGGTTCCCCATGCCCATCCAGGGGAGAACGTCTCGGGCGCTGGGCAGATAGACCCAGGACAGGGCGCCAATCCATCGCTGGGCACACACTCACTCACACAGACACACTCTATAGCGGGCAATTTTTTGAGAATTCAATTAACTTGTTCCATGTTTTTGGACTGTGGGAGGAAACCGGAGAACCCGGAGGAAACCCACGCAGACACGGGGAGAACATGGAAACTCCACCCAGATGGGGATTCGAACCGGGAATTCCCAGCGCTGAGAGGCGAACGTGCTAACCACTAAGCCACCGTGCCGCCTGGAGTTGGACAGCACAGTATAATATCAAGTTTTGAATCTTAAATCAAGTGTTTTTTCCTTAAATCTTAAAATCTTAAATCTTACAGACAGTTTAGACATCATCCTCCTCTGTGACATTACCGTCAGGGAGTCCAGCTCCACAGCAACACCGGCCTTACGGATCAGTTTGTTCACTCTGTTAGCATCTGCCACCTTCAACCTGCTGCCCCAGAATGCAAAAGCTTAATGGATAGCACTCATCACCACAGACCTGTTCCGCTCAAGTTCCGCTCAAGGAGGATGAGTCCCCCACTGAGTCTTGGTCCTCCCAAGGTTTCTTCCTTGAATAACAACATAAAAGGGAGTTTTTTCTTGCCACTGTCGCTTCGGCTTGCTCTTTGGGGGTTTAAAGGCTTTTCATTCTGTAAAGCTGCTTTGTGACAATGTACTGTTGTAAAAAGCGCTATATAAATAAATAACTTGAACTTGAACTTGAACCTGTTAAAGATTCTGATCATCGTCCTGCAGATATTGAAGGACCTCAGACATCTTAAAAAGTACAGATGACTTTGGCCCTTCCTGTAGAGGGTTTCAGTGCTATGTACACCCCCAAATATTTTTCCTCCACAGTGTCCACACCGACACCGACACATCATGGACACAGGGGCCACCGCTGCCTTGTTTCCTCTCAGGTCCACCACCAGATCCTTTGTTTTTGCCATGTTAGGCTGCAGAAGGTTTAGCTTGCAAAGTCCTTCACTGTAGCCCTGTTCTCATCCTCATCACCTTTACTAATACATGTAACTATTGCTGAGTCATCAGAAAACTGAAGTCTGTGGTGTAGATTGTGAAGCGGAAGGGAGAGAGAACAGTCCCCTGTGGTGCTCCGGTGTTGCTGATCACTCAGTCCGACACACCATGCTGCAGACGCATGTACTGAAGTCTGCCGGTCATGTAGTCAGTATTCCAGGACACTAGGGGGCTGTCTACATGCATCGCTGTCAGCTTCTCACCCAGAAGAGCAGGCCGGATGGTGTTGAATGCAGTGGAGAAGTAAAAAAAAAACATGATATTTACAGTGCTGGCTGGCTTGTCCAGGTGAGCGTAGACTCGGTTTCGCAGGTAGATGACATCCTCAACTCCCAGGATAGGCAGTTAGGCAAACTGGAGGGGGTCTAGAAGTGGTTGGACTATGAGCCTGAGCCCAGCCAGGATGAGTCTCTCCATGGTTTTTATGATGTGGATAGTTAGTACGACTGTTCTGTAGTCCTTGACGTCACTGGGCCGTGGCGTCTTCGGAATAGGAATGATGCATGACGTCTTCCACAACACACACCAGAGATGGGTGTCACAGGCTTTAAGCACCCTGAGGGGGACCCATCAGGACCTGCAGCCTTGTTTATGTGGTGTCTTTTCAGCTGTCTTTTCACCTGGGCAGCAGTGAGGCTCACTGTAGAGGGGATTTGTGATGAAGGGGTGGAGGTGTGAGCTGGGCTATTACAGGAGGGGGAGTAGGCAATCAATGATTGGAGGGAGGATGAGTGGAGTTGGCTGCAGGGGACAGACAGCTGTGGAGTCAGGACAGGGGAGGGCAGAGCCTGCAGTTAGAAATCTGTTAAAGAACTGATTTACTTTGTTGACCCTGTCTTTACTGCCCTTAATATCTCTTCTGCTGTTCGACCTGAAGACGGTAAGGGTTCTCATTCCACTCCAGACCTCCCTCATGTTGTTCTGCTGGAGTTTACACTCCAGCTGTCTCCTCTAGGTGTCCTTGGCCTCTCTGATTGAGATTTTCAATTTGCTCTGGATCATTCTCACCTCCTCTTCGTCACCACCTCTGAAGGCCCTCTTCTTATTGTTGAGCAGTGATTTAATGTCCTTTGTGCATTGTGCATTGTTTGGATAACATTTAACAGTCCTGGTTGGGACAGTGGTGTGGTCTCTGTGGTCTCAAAACAGTCCAGCAGTACCTCATGAGTCTCCTGTGACCATCTCCTCATTGTCCGCATAGTCACAGATTGACTTTTCACTATCGGCACATACCAGGGACAGAGATGTACCATGTTGACCAGATCTGCCCAGAGAGGCGAGGGGGGAGCAGCCGTATACATCTTTAACATTGCAATACAGTAAGTCCAGTGTTCTCTCCTATCTGGTGGGACAGTCCACATACTGATTAAAGTTCAGTAGTGCCTTTGCCATAGTGACGTGGTTGAAATAACCTGAAAGTCACCGAAGGCATTCGGGTATTGAGTCTGGAGACGGGCTATAGGTGAATGAATGCATCGCATGCCAAAGTCAGGTTTGCAGAGGGGGAATGTAAACAGCCACAATTACGACATGTGAGGACTCCCGTGGTAAATAATACGGTCTATTTCCTATAGCCAGCAGCTCACCATCAGGACAACAGACATGTTCCTTGATGATTTTGTGACCTGGGTGACACCAGTGGTTATTAACGAGCACAGCGAGCCGTCCTCCTTTACGTTTACTGCTCTCCCTGCTGTGCCGGTCGGCACGAACAGTCTGAAAACCGTCTATAGAAACGTTATCTGAAATGTCCTGGTGTTGCCATGTCTCTATAAAGCACATTAAACTACATTCCCGGTGCTCACGCCGACTCCTGGTTGGTAACGTAAGCTTGTCCATCTTATCCACCAACAATCTCACGTTGTCCATAACAAAGTTGCTGTTTGCATCTCAGAAGCACTATTAATCTTTAAAAGTAGATTAATAAACATATTTATTCAATTTTTGCATTTACTTAACTTCCTGTAGATAAAGGTGTAGACCTCAGGCTTGGTGGTGTTGGGTTGGTGATCTGGGATCAGTCTGTGCTGGCATTTCACCTCTTCACTCAGCTCATCATTAGTAGAGGGTGTGGCACTGAAGTGATGCTGTTCTAGGGAGCCCTCTCAACTAAGTAGAGTCTGCAGTATCTGCCCCTTCTAGTTCTGCTGCTCTAGTTACTGATGCTGGAGTCACATGCTGCACTGTGTCAATCAAACTCTGCTTATTACATAAATGCTGTGTTTTCTGAGCTCTAAATGCTTTTCTTGTCGGTTTCTTTTAAGGTGTTGCTAATTTCCTGGACATGTCATCAGATCTTCATCCATGGCTCTGGGCTACGAAAATTACTGAATAGAACCTGGATTTTTATTGGACTGCTAGTCCTGCAGGTTTTCCAATTTTTAAATACGGTCACATGATCACCACACAATCTGTACATGGCTGTCCTACACTGTTGATGCTGCTTGCCGCTCAAAGAGGATGAGTCTTAGTCCTCTCATGGTTTCTTCCTTAAAATGACAACAGAGTTTTTTCTTGCCACTGTCTCTTTGGCTTTCTCTTTGGGGATTTAAAGGCTTATAAAACTGTAAAGCTGCTTTGTGACAATTTGCTTTTGTAAAAAGCTCTATATAAATGAATTACTTGAACCTTGTCCATAAGTCTCTGTTGTCTCACCCTTGCTTTAGATTTGCGCTGGTTTGTTCCTCCTTTGTGCATCTCCGTAACTCTACCGGGATGTTTGTTGTTCTTTCCACCATGCCGGCTGGCTCTAACTCGATCAGCTGGACATGGCAGTAAACAAAATGGCCATGCGGTAGGTGAAACAAGTGTTTTCATAAAGAAAATGTAGACCAAAACTCTCTCTACTAACATGTTTCGAAAGGGGAAAACCACTTCACTGACTTGCTTAAGAAAAATATAAAGGTTTTAAAAAATATAAATAAAGATTAAAAAGTAAAAGTGAAAAATACGGTTGGGAGCACTGCAAAAGGCTGCATGCACTTCTCATGCATGCCCACTGAATTTAGCAAGAAGTACTAATATTGGATCAGGAGTGGCTCCTATCAAGTCAGTGCTGTATGGCTTTACCACCTGTGTAAGCATGGATCACAGTCAGGAAACACCCACTGACTGTCAAAGGTAGGACCCATAATTACCTATTATAACGTAACCGCCACCTGTGTAGGACTCGGCCCCAGTCAAAAAACACACTGACTGTAATAATAGGTGTGTGTACCCCCTACTATAACCCCCTTAACTATTATAAAATAACCAGAAACTTGTATAACATAAATAATTTTTAAATAAAGGGATAAGACAGAAATAAATGGAATCAACAAAACCACTTACCCTTACCCTTAAATCTTTATCCTGGATGGGCCCCTAAACTGTTAGGTCTTGACCCAGATCTGAAGCCGATCTCCTTGTTGTGAGCTACTCAGTCAGGAAACACACTGAATGCCAGAAACCTCTGTCCTGATGCTGAAACCCTCTGACAACAAAGCGAGTGTTGATCGTCAATACCTCGACTTATTGTAAGTTACAACTTGTTTGTATAGATGAAAAAACAAGGGCAGTCCTTGTTAGTTGATCGAAAGGTGTGGGTGTACAAATCCCACAGTTTGGTCAATACAATATGTACGAACAAGCAGAAACTGGACAAACGAATTTTGGCCTTGTTTCTTGGAACAAAGAAGAAGCTAATAAAAAGGCCAGTTAAGATCTTGATAGGGAAGCGTAGAGGAGGGAATGTTCCAAATAAATAATACAAAGTGTGTAATTATAAATGTTAAATGCTATATGACACAAATGTCAAACCTTAAACTGCTTCATTCTGTAATATATTGATCTGTTTATATATTTTGAGGTTAACATTCAATTCAAAACCTTCAATAACTCATGTATTTAAAAACTCCAGCAGCTGTGTCTGAACTGCTCATATCCGCAAACACACACTTAACACACCACCACCTTGACAGTGTCACTGTACTGCTGAGAATCATCCACCACCCCACACTGGACCCCCACTGGAGTCATGTTATGTGTGGTGTATATCCATGGGATGATGAAAAGTGGTAACAATTAAAACAAACATACACAAAAGCTAAACAGGCTCACTTTAACTGTCAATAGAACAAGAATGGAAAGTTAAGGCAACATTAAATACACCAGCATTTCTCAACTGGTCTCGGACAGGTTGTAAAAAAATTTATACAGTGGAACCTCTATTTTTGTTGCCCTCAGATATCACGGATATCACCGTTTTTTTTCTCTGTGAAAATTTGATTTAGATTTAATCACCGTGATCATGTGACTTGCATAAATCTCATTGTCCCCGTTTAGTTTCCCTTGTAAAAGTTAACTTAATGCTTCACCTTTAGCTCCATTATGGGACCAAAAAAACGATTCCAGAGGCTGAAGATTTGTGCAGAGATGCTTGAAATTTAAAGGGGCAATAGAACTGGAACTTAAAATATTGCAGGATTAAATAGACATAGGGAAACCACGTGATGCCGGAAAAAATGAATAACACAAATGACTATTAAGAACAACAAGTAACCACATGCCAGACCGGATGAGACGGGAAACGAACACACAGAATTACAAAACCATGCAATGGTGCTGATCTTCAGAAAACAGTGTAAGGAAGAGTTTAAATGTCGAGTCTGTCTGTAATCATAGAACTACAAAATCCATCTGTATGCTAAGTGAAACTGATCATATGAACAAATTAATCTAATAAAAAGGCCCATAGCAGTATAATTCTTAATTTTTTTAGAGCCGTTTCTCTGCTACTTGTTGACTTTTGATTGGAAACTTGTAATGACCTAAAGCTTAAGTCAACTTGAATGACTTTATATAACATAATGACTGGTTTTTCTTTACTATTTGTTGACACTTTTGCGACACATTTGTAAGTCACTGTAAAGCCATTTTGGGGTTATTTTATATTGTTTAAAGAAAGTGCTATATGAATAAAATATGGTTGAATTGAGGAGTCTGGTGTCCTTAAGGAAGAATCTAATGTGATATAAAGTGTGGTTTTCGTTTTTTGTTTGATTTGAAACAGCAGCTCTGTGAACATCTCTGTGTCTCCAGTGAATGCAGTCTTATTATTTAACTGAAAGGACATGCCTGTTAATGACCATACTTCTATCAACTGTAGTCATAACAAAAAAGGAAGTATCATTTAAAAGCTCACTGCTGAAGAAGCTGAAAATTAGAAGGAGGGAAATGTATACAGAGTTCTACTGATAAAGGCGTGATCAAGGTATGAAGAGGATGTGTAGAAGAAAAGGGGGAAGTGGTAAGACATGATGTCAGCAAGAGTGGGCAAGAGCTAAAGAGAGTGAGAGTGAAATTACAATAGCTTAGGTCCTTTTGCAAGTCAAACACAGTCTGTCTCTCTAAGAGCAAACAGTAAGATCTGCGAGTGGAGCGTGAGGGAGTGCAAACACAGCTCTCCGTCAAGGCTTTCATCCATTTGTCCAAGATGAGGAACTACATAATGGAAGCTCTTTCTGACTTTTTTAATGAGTACGAGACCCCCCGGCAGGTGCTCGTGAGGAACTCTAAAGTAGCCATTGCCTGCAGGATTATTCAATTGGGGGTGCTGGCTTACATCATTGGGTAAGAATCAGAGTTTATAGTCTGTAGTAGTAGAAAAAGCTGTGTCACATGTCTCTGCAGATTAAAGTGTATAAATACATTCAAATGTTTTTGATGGTATCTAACTTATTCTTATGTTAGAATCCAATATTTCTCAGCTGCACAAAATGTGTACACACGCTTTCTCTCATTTATCGTTCTCTCTGGAATTGTTAACAAATGTTAGTTGACATTCCATTGAAGAAGAGCTATAAACATTTCAGACATGAGATGTGTTGCAGCTTGTACACTATCCCCAGCATTATGCCAGGTACATGTGTTAGACATTGGCTTTATTGTTTGAATACTATTTATGAAAGGACATTAATTAATTTTTTTCGTTTAAAAGCGTCGTATAATAAATATGTGAATGCAAAGTCGTGGAGCTGATGTTGTATTAACATAAAGAAAATATATGCCATGTGTAATGCAGTTGTATAAAAGCTCTTTTAACTTTCAAAAGAGGTTTTCTGATGTGAACTAAACTTTTTGCTTAAAAGGCATTTATATGCAGGCTACAGAAATAAAACTTTGAGATATATTATAAAATGGCCGTAAAATTTTACAATATTTTACTGAAACAAAAACAGAAACGAAATAAACATCTGGGCGTATTATTACTAAACAACATTCAAACTCTGAATAAATCAGCTGAGATAATGCTAAAGTTCAGTTAAATCAAGCTTTCCATTGCGAATATGGTTATACTTTATTACTGATGACATGCTAATAAATATTTCTAACAATTCTGTAACAAAGTATTTACTTGACTGTTCAGTCATTATGAGTATGAGATTCATGCAGCTGTTACAGATTTACACAAGTCTTTAAAAGTTTTATCCTTCACTTCCACTGATGTTCCTCTCCATATTTAGTCAGGGTGGGTTGGTTTGGCAGCACATCTCGTCACAATCAGGGGTCAGAAGCTACAACTGCAATATAGTTATCTGTGTTTTGTGATTTTTCCTTTAAGCCCTTAATGCCTAAATATTATGAAGTACGGTACCATTGAAAAGTTTAGATATACCTCCTTTTTGCTCTACTGTCTATTTTTGTCCACTTACCATATAGATGGACAATTACTGTAATACATCGTTATTCTTTTTTTTAGTTGGTCCCCTGTTGGTTCTCTGATCTCTATTGGTCAGGAGCATCACAGAACTGGTATAATTTGAGTGGTGTATTGTTTATTGTCAGTTGTGCAGTGACACTAATGCAGTGAGGGGGTTTTAGTGCAGCAGTGCTGCTGTAGTTTCATTGAAACACCTCAGTGACACTGCTGGGATAGGAATAATGCACCAACCAAATAATAGCTGCTCTGTGGTGCTACTATTGGGTTTCTAAGCATTAGAGAACAGAGTAAAGGGGACGTACACAGTATGTACTGTAGTCCAAAAACAGATGGACTACAACCTGGAATTGTAGAACTACAACGTCCATGTTTACAGTAAGTGGAACTGAGAACATGGACAATAAGTGGAGCAAAAAGGAGGTGTGTCCAAACTTTTGGCTGGTAATGTGTGTATATGACAGGTTATGTTAGCTGAGGGTTGTTTTAATGCAGAAATTATGCATGGAGTACCTATGGTCACAATAAATATTTTAGATTAATTGAAAGCAACATATTTTTATAGCACTTAAGCAAATATAAACAAATGTATGTCATAAAACATAAAATATGGCCTGTATAATTTAATAAAATTTCTAAATTTGATCTCTGACAGTAAATTAATGTGCAGTACATTTGTTAAATAACTTTAAAAAGGATTATGATTTTAGGGAGCAACATTTTTCAGATTCTTCTGCTTAGTGTCAATTTGGAGGACAGGTTATTACATGTTCACCTCTTTCCAAAGAAAGAGTAAATTCAGTAAATAGCCATAATAACTAAGCCATGAATTCCTTATTGTAGCTGCTTGTGTTATATTAGGTCATTTTTTTTCCTATTGAATTATATCAATCATCGACATCGACACAGACATGTCAACAATTTTGGTACAGCAAATACATTTCCATATTTATCACATTGTGAGTTCCTTATAATACTACTGCATGCTTTTTATTCAAATATTTTGTATACTTGTATAATATAGAGGCTGTTTTGTGACGAAACACTGTAGGACAGATGCTGAACAAGATAACTGTCAAGTTTCACCACGGGCCATGATGCATTTCCTATAAGGGAAAATGTGGGCAGTTTGGTGTTAAGCTTGTCTTAAAGTGGTTGGCATTGAATGCATTGAGTCTCATACTAATATTTTAGTATGTATTAGTTGCTTAAAAACATGTACCTTGTTGTGTGTACAGTTTATGTGTAAAGTTATTACGCACAATATAGCAGTGTTAAATATGTTAATATTAATCAGTGAAGGATCAGGGATTTAGTACTGCATAAATTACAGTGTTTAGTGTTATAGTAAAATGAATACAATTTTGTTCATGTTATATATTTCATTAATTGTTGGTCTGTAAAAGAAATAGTCTGTCTTTACTTTGTGCAAAGTCTGATGCTCTGTCTTATCCAGTACGATTGTTCAGCATGAACCGTCAAAATGAACCGTGTAATGAAACTGAAACTTCAGATCTCTAAATTGTCCCTCTGAGCAGTTGAGGTTTTTAGGGTATTACAGCATTCTGGGGTGTTTAAGGCCCAATTTATATGAATCCCCCACTAAACGACCATTAATTACGCTCCCTTACACTCATAAGGGTGTCCGCTCATGTTCTCATAAATGATGAAAAACACATATACAAAATCACTTACTCCAACTGTTAGTGATAAGTGTTATAATTAACAATCATGAATGATTAAGCTTTGCAGTTCCTGAGAAATTCTAATTCATAAAAGATAACCTCCTTCTAATCTCACAAGACAGACACTACTTTGGTGACTGAAGTTGCATTTAAATATATTGGCTGACATTTTTTGGGACATTCATGGAAGTGCTGGTTTCATTCCACAGCCCAGTTTCATTCTGCTGCCACATGGCAATAGTTGTAGTCAATAAACATGCCAAGTTACCTGTGGTTATGGATGCCTGTGCATTAGTCTGTGCATTTGTCCTGTGATAGACTAAAAACCTGTCTAGGCTGCTTTTTTTTAGCTTATACTCATTAAACACTGGGATAGGCTTTAACAACCAAAAAAGCATAAAAATGATAAATAAATCCTCTATGTTTGAGCTCTTTTCATAGTACAAATCAAAGAATAATGTATAATCATAATACTCTACTCTACTAAAACATACCAGAGTGACCACTGACAACACTAGAGTCTGTTGTCTTTTAGCATTGTAATAAATCTATTGGCCTTTCTCCCTTGACGTTATTATTCAGCTCTTATTGTGTGACTTATATGCATTCCTGAACATCCACCTCAAAACGTTTCCTCTTTGTTCCATTTAGATGGGTTTTCATTTATGAAAAAGGCTACCAGACTGAAGACACTGCTATTAGTTCAGTGTTCACCAAGGTTAAGGGCGTGGCCTACACTGAAAGAAATGGAGTAGAGAGGATATGGGATGTGTCAGACTACGTGTTTCCTGATCAGGTAAGCAGTTATTGAAGCAATAAATGTACAGTATGTTAGGACATTTTAGCAAAGCGACTTACAAATATCCCGACGTGATGGTTGAGGTCAGAATACAGGGTTGGCAGGGATACATCACCCCCTGGAGCAATGTGGGTAAAGGGACCCACAGTGGTAACTTTAAAAGACCTGGGATTTGAATCCACAACCTTCAGACACATCATACATCATAACACTTGTACATGTACCAGGTGTTATGGGGGGTAGTCTTGACTTGTGGTTAAAAAAACATCCTTACGACCTGAAGCTTGTTTTCTAAATTGCAACTGCACCACATAATGATGTGCTCTGTTTAATCTTCTAAACTTCTAAGCTGAATTTGAATACAATGTTCAGAAAATAGTGCAAATACACTAAAAGTTTGAGATCATTCCTGATGTATTTTACAAGCGCATGTGTTAGCATCACATAGAACTGTAATAAATGAAGCTGTGGGCAATATCAACCTCAATTCAGAAAAAAAGTAAGAGCATGTAATTTCACACACAGTGATTTTTTTTTGAGATATTTTCTGTTTTGTCTCATCAACACAATTTAATTTTTCAATAATTATACATTATTGCATTTGTGTGGGTTTCCTCCGAGTTCTCCAGTTTCCTTCCACACCCCAAAAACATGAATTCAGGGTAAATTAAAAGCTCTAAATTGCCCCATATAGTGTGTTTGTGTGTGTGTGTGTGTGTATGTGAGTGAGTATGTGCCCAGCGATAGATTAGCGACCTGTCCTGTGTGTATCCGCCCAGCGCAGAAACACTAAAACGCTCTCCCCTGGATGTGCAACCTTACTAGAGGATTAGATAGAATATAATAAATCAATGAATGTTGCATTTTTATAAAATAAATAAATAAATTAATAATTGTAATCATCATGAATTACAAAATACTGTGTTTATATTCTGTTTGCAGGGAGACTCATCCTTTGTCATTATGACCAATTTCATCATCACAAACGGTCAAGAACAGGGAGCATGCCCAGAGGTACTTCTGTTTTTATTATTCTCTTTCATTTATCTATACTTTTTTTTTTTTTTTTTTTTTTTACAGATTTTTTTTTTTAAAAAATTATATATATATATATATATATATATATATATATATATATATATATATATATATATATATATATATATATATATATATATATATAAGCAATGTCTACACTAAGCTATTTTGTGTTGAATACTGTAACAGGAACAACAGAACTGTTGGCAGTTCATACACTGTTGATATATGTACTATAGGATCATGTGTATAAGTGATGCTGTTTATTGAAGTGAGTGTGCTATGCTTACTGAAACCTAACAAGATTTGAAAACATATTTCAATCATTTTTAGGCATTAAAAAAACACTGATATATGGACAGATAAATACAAATGTAGTTATCTTGTCCCTAAGAAAATTATTTTGTAATACCATCAAGTGGTTTATTATGTAATCTAAATATCTAAAGGTTCATGATATAAATCATTTTTTACCTTTTTTATTTTAAAGTGGAAAATTTTATTGCATTCTAATAATGATGTTCTCTTTAACCACAAACTACACAAGGTCCATTTGTTTCTCACATTTGCATCCACCTCTTTGACATGCAAAAACAAAAGAGCAACACATTTGAATTCATATTTCATTACCATTAAGTCCTTATTATCATTCAAGGATGTGTGTTACAGTGCTTGAGCTTTTCACCATACAGACACATGCACACTCATTTCGATTATCACTGTCATGATATCTGTGTCTGTGTTGCAGCTGCCAGATGGAAGTAACAATTGCACTAGCAATGCAGACTGCACTAAAGGAAAGTTTAAACGTTCTGGAAATGGTAAAATTTTGACATTTTTAAATTGATGGCATGATACCTCAATAAATTACATGCATGAGCTCATTAGCAAAAAATATTTAACAAGAATATTTATTTTCACTTCTCAACTAACAGTAAATTCAAACTATATACTGTACATATACAGTACATTCACAATAATTATAATAATTTTGTCTCTTTGCCAGATCAAAATGGTTCAAGTAATTTAAAGTAATTTTTTAATAAAAAAAATATTTGCTTTTTTTTTTTTTTTAGAAGTAATCCAAACTTTTTTGGAAATGAGCTTTGTAGTTTTTTTTTTATCATTGTGAATCATCATGGTAATGTACCATCTCATGGCTTGATATTCTCATCTTATTTGATACTTTTTTTACAGGACAATATAAAACAGAATTTATTACTTTTAAAGAAATATGTTTTGGCATTTCGTTACTCCATTTATTGTCTGTGCTAAAACTAACATGGTACATTTGCTTTCCCTCTTTTAGAAGTTAATAGAGCATATCTTGACCTGAACTCCTTGTATGTAAATAACAGAGGTGTCACCTGTCTGACCACTGTCAGACATCCTGAACCAGCACCCGGTTAGCTTCCTAAATAACCCAAACGTGACGTTTTTAAGAAAGACATGTAACTGATCTAATCTTATTATCTTCTGTTAAATCCTCCACTATAGTTGGGGGGTAGGACACCAATCCATCTCTGGGCAAACACACAATATACAGTATAGCAGCAATTTGGAAAGCAGCCAATTCCATTTTTTTTTTCTGTGGGAGGAAAACCGGAAAACCCAGAAAAAAGCCCATGCAGACATTGGGAGAACATCAAAACTCCACTCTGATTGAAATTTATACCTAATACTACACCACCGTACCACCTGGAAAGACATTTTGTTACCAATTCAAGTTTTTTGACTTGACATTGTGCCACAGGTCTTTGCGATCACTTTAAGCAAATATTTTTAAAAGTAAAAAATTATATTTACATAAGGAGCCACAGCATATTTACATAAGGTATCCTTGATACCAGTAAGACACTTCATAATGTCAACACACTGTCTCTTCAAATAATTAACACCTGACTGTTACACCATTTTTTATTTTCTTCAGAAAATGTACATGTATTCATTTAAAATGAGGTAAACCATATAATTTTTGGGAAATGGTAAAATCTGATTCCTGGGCATAGTACCTGCATGTTATTTTCATGCCCTAATGCCTTTTCTTTTGGGAACTCTTTGTGAGTACATACTGTATGATCTAACTGTATAATTTAAAATCATTCCTGCTTAGAAAAGACTATTGAGCCCACATACTACATAAAAAAATGGTTAGGTCTGTGATTTGACCTTATAATGTAATAGAATAAAAATCATAATACAACATGAATGAAATTTACTAAAAAGAATGGCTAATATGATGTAATATAATATGATGATATAATATGATGGGGCCCTAGTTTAGCAGGCTGCACTGCACAGCTTGATTCAGGCTGTGTTATTGTGTCTGCATTTGTAAACGATGATACAATTGTAGAACTTATTGTAGAATATTGCAAAAGATGTACTAATTCTTTTAAATGTTCATGGGTGTATTTCAGGCGTAAAGTGCAATAAACCAATCAGACTGTCATTTTTCATTCCCTTTAAGAACCAGGTTCAAATCCCGATCTGTTTCCATGTTCTACCCTTGTCCATATGCATTTCTTCTATATTCTCCAGTTTCTTCCAACAGTCCAAAAACATGGATTCAATTGGTGAATTGGCCACTATAAATTTCCCCTATATACTTTGTGATGTGTGTGTGTGTAAGTGAGTGTGTGACTGCTGACTGTTGACAGACGTCTGACTGTTGATGTCTATATGGATTGTTTTCAGTCAGTGGTGCACTTGTGTTTTCTGTCACCAAGATAGCAATACACCAGAAATGTATCTAAATACACCTCATTTAGAGACCACCACTTGAAAGTTTAAGATAGTAGCAAGATAGTAATGAGCATCCACACGAGCCTTGTGCAGAGTATAAGATAGGGCTCATGAACTTTAGATCAATATACTTTTCAGTGGCTTTCCCCCTCATATTTATTTTTCTGATCTGTTATCTCTAGCCCCCCCCCCCCTCTCTCTCACTCTCGCTAAACTATTTGGTTATCATGACTTCAGAAGCTTCAATATTATCCTATATTTACATTTTCATTTAGTCATTTAGCAGATGCTTTTATCCAAAGCAACTTACAAATGAGAACATCCCAAGCTCCACTGTAGAATTATCAAACCTGATCATTATCTGATCCTGCCTTACAGACACAGTTGGAAATATCGTTCCACCATTTTGCAGTGGTGAAAGCCACGGAGTGAGAATTAGCTTCTCGGTGAGTTGGAATCACCAGGCAGCAATCATCACTGGAGTTAAATGAATGAATCGGAGTGTATTTTGAAAAGATAGATTAAAGGTAAAAGGGGGAAGATCCAGAGATGGTCCTGTAGGCCAGAGTCAGTAACTTGTACTGAATGTGAGCAGCTACAGGGAGCCAGTGGAGAGAAATGAGTAATGGAGTGACATGTGTTTACTTGGGCTGCAGAGTTTTGAATTAGTTGTAGAGGTCTGTTGTGGAAGCTGGAAGACTGATGTTGTAAAGAAGGAACTTGTAGGCACGGGAAGTTTTGATAACATGATCAGAGAGTTTAAGGTGGGAGTCAATTGTGAAACCAAGGTTACGGACAAAATCGGTTGGAGAGATTGTGAAACCATCAATTTGGAAGGTCAGGTCGTGATGGATTGAGGGTTTAGCTGGGATTATGAGAAGTTTTTATTAAATTTAATTTGAGATGACAGGCCTTCATCCAAACAGATATGTTGATGAGGCAGGCAGATGAGTATTTGGTGAGAGTTCCTTTTCCATTAGACTTTAAAGGTCCTCCTGTTAGATAGAATCAAAACTATTCAAGTGTCGTACCATAAAAACCTAATTTAAATAGAGTGGACAGTAGAGAGTTAGCTTTGGCAGTCACAGAATTTGAGTCAGTCTCAGAAAGTGAGTCAGTCTCAGTGGAGTGACCACACCTAAAACCATACTGATTGGGATCAAAGAGGTTGTTCTGATTAAGAAACCTGGAAATCTAGATAGCACCCGTTCAAGTGTTGTAGACAGGAAAGGTAAACATGATACAGGTCTGTAGCTCTCGACCAGATTTGGGTTGAGTGTTGACGTTTTGAGCAGAGGTTTGACTGTGGCATGTTTGAAAGAATCAGGAAAATCCTATTAGTTTGATTGCCGTTGATTGGCAATCAAAGTATTGTAATCCAATTTTTATTATTCCACCGTTTTTGTCTCCTTTACTTCTCGTACAATTTTTGAGCTATCGACAGGATTTCCGCAGGTCATGTCTGGTTCAAAGATGAGATGAGTGCTTGAATACAGCTAATGAATCGGTTAAACCGTTCCCAAGATATTCCCACTTTTCCTAGTCAAAATTTCCATTTACTTTGCAGTACGGTGATTTAAAAAATTTTTGCACTCCTGTAACTCGGCCAATTTTTGAGCTACAAAATTCGCAGGAGTGTGAGATGGCTCCAGTCAGACAGGTTTTGTGAAATTGGAGAGTGATCGCACTTTTTGTTCACTCTTCAATGTTGGCTTAGTTCATTTCCTATGGGAAATGAACAAACAGCTACAGCTACAGACCTGTATCATGTTTACCTTTCCTGTCTAAAACACTTGAACGGGTGCTATCTAGGTTTCCAGGTTTCTTAATCAGAACAACCTCTTTGATCACAATCAGTCTGGTTTTAGCTTAAACTGAGCTTAAACAGAAAAAAAGAAAACAAAATTTACTGGAATCGGAGATGGCTGCAGCCAGACTGGTCTTGTGAAACTTTTTTATCACTCTTCAAATATACAGTAGTATACCTTTTCCTCACTCTAAAAACACCCCATTACCCAGCCAAGCTCATTTCTTACCTGGTGTGCTGTATTGCTTTAATATATGTGAATATGATGCTGGACTACAGGACCTGACTTCACTCTTGTTGCACTCTTTCACGGATGCTTCATGTGGTTGAGGTCAGCGTACTGAAGGCCAAAGGCAAGTTGACATCAAACTCACCCATCCATGATTTAATGTTTTATGTTTTATGCAGAGCAAAAACATACTGGAATCGAAAAAGGGCCTTTTCTAAACGGTTCGCAAGTTAAAAGAATATATTTGAACAAAATGCACTGATATGTGCTTGAATAAATGCGCCTGCAGTGATGGGACTGGATGAAACACCTCAATTCGATGGTCGATATGTGCGTCCTGATACTTTTGTTAATATAGTGTGTTTTTATGTTGCCTACAAACAAAAATATAAGAAGTTTTATGTGTGTGTCTCATCCTGTGTGGTCTCATCCTGCAGGTGTTCCTTAGTTTCTAAGTCTACTATATTATATTACGACCCTTACACTTGAGATCTCTGTGTTATGGCATCAGTTTGCAGACGTGTCAAGTATTGGACCACAAAACAGCATACTGTCTCCATTTAAGTGTTCACGTTAAATATGCAGAACGTCTCATGCTCTCAGACTGTACAAGCTGTACGTACATGCACACAGAATACTTTGTGCTTATACATTAGAAAGCCTCTTGAAGACAACTGCAATAATGAAATTAGAGCTGTGGCTAATAAAAGCTTCAGTTGGAAATTAATGCAGATCTGTAAAAGATCAACTTGAGTTTTGGTGCCTAGATGACAAATATTAAATAAAAAATAACTATATGATGCAACTCCTCCTTGGATCACCACCTTACCGTGGTGAAGGAGTTTGCGTGCTTGAATGATCCTAGGAGCTATGTTGTCTGGGGCAAAAGCCCCCGGCAGGGTCTCCCAAGGCAAATTGGTTCTAGGTGACGGGCCAGACAAAGAGTGGTCCAATAAAACCCCTATGAAAATAAAACCAAAGAACGCGTGTACCCTGCCCGTTATAGGGTTATCGGGGCCCCACCATGGAGCCAGGCCTGGGGATGGGGTTCGTTAGCGAGCGTCTGGTGGCCGGGCACTTTCCCATGGTGCCCGGCCGGGCCGAGCCCGAAGGAGCTACATGGGTTCCCCCTCAAATGGGCTCACCACCTGTGGGGAGGGTAGTAATAGGGGTTCGGTGCAGTGTGGATCGGGCAGTGGCCCGAGGCATGGGCCTGGGCGTCGCGAACCTCGGTTGCTGAAATTGGCTTTCGGAACTTGGAACGTCACTTCACTGGCAGGGAAGGAGCCTGAGCTTGTGCGGGAGGTCGAGAGATACCGGCTAGATATAGTTGGGCTCACCTCAACGCACAGCGTGGGTTCTGGGTCCAATCTCCTTGAGAGGGGCTGGACTCTGTTCTTTTCTGGAGTTGCCCATGGCGAGAGGCGTCGGGCAGGTGTGGGCTTTCTCGTGGCCCCCTGGCTTGAAGCTTGCATGTTGGGGTTTTTCACGGTGGATGAAAGGGTAGCTTCCCTACGCCTTCGGGTTGGGGAACGGGTATTGACTGTTGTCTGCGCTTATGCGCCAAACAGCAGTTTAGAGTACCCAGCCTTCTTGGAGTCTGTGGGGGGGGGGGTACTGGAAACTGCTCCGCCTGGAGACTCTGTAGTCCTACTGGGGGACTTCAATGCTAATGTGGGCAATGACAGTGAGACCTGGAGAGGTGTGATTGGGAGGAACGGCCTCTCTGATCTGAACCCGAGTGGTGTTCAGTTGTTGGACTTCTGTGCAAATCACGGTTTGTCAATCACAAACACCATGTTCGAGCACAAGGGTGTCAATAAGTGCACATGGCGCCAGGATGCCCTAGGCCGCAGTTCAATGATCGCCTTTGTAGTTGTGTCATTGGATTTGCGGCCATGTGTCTTGGACACTCGGGTGAAGAGAGGAGCTGAGCTGTCAACTGATCACCACCTGGTGGTGAGTTGGATCAGATGGCGGGGGAAGATGCCGGTCAGACCAGGCAGACCTAAACGTATAGTGAGGGTTTGCTGGGAACGTCTGGCAGAAGAACCCGTCAGACAGATGTTCAACTCTCACCTCCGTCAGAGCTTCAACCTCATTCCGGGGGAGGTGAGGGACATTGAGCCTGAATGGGCCATGTTCCGTTCCTCCGTTGTTGAGGCGGCAGACAGGAGCTGTGGTCGCAAGGTCGTCGATGCCTGTCGTGGCGGTAACCCTCGAACACGGTGGTGGACACCCCGTGTGGGGGATGCCGTCAAGCTGAAGAAGGAGTCCTATCAGGCATGGTTGGCTTGTGGGACACCAGAAGCAGCTGACCGGTACCGACAGGCCAAGCGATTTGCGGCTTTGTGCGTCACGGAGGCAAAAACCCGGGTGTGGGAGGAGTTCGGCGAGACCGGTAAAGAAGGAGCTGAGCCACAAGGCAAGGCTCTAAATTTACCAGTCGATCTACGTTCCGACCCTCACCTATTGTCATGAGCTTTGGGTAATGACCGAAGGAGCAAGATCGCGAATACAAGCGGCCGAAATGGGTTTTCTCCGCAGGGTGGCTGGGCTCTCCCTTAGAGATAGGGTGAGAAGCTCGGTCATCCGGGAGAGACTCGGAGTGGAGCCGCTACTCCTCCGCATCGAAAGGAGCCAGTTGAGGTGGTTCGGGCATCTGGTAAAGATGCCTCCTGGGCACCTTCCTAGGGAGGTGTTCCAGGCAAGTCCGGCTGGAAGGAGGCCCCGGGGAAGACCCAGGAAATGCTGGAGGGATTATATCTCTCAGCTGGTCTGGGAACTCCTCGGGGTTCCCCCAGTCGAGCTGGTGGAGGTGGCTGGGGCGAGGGAGGTCTGGGTCTCCCTACTTCGGTTGCTGCCCCCGCGACCCGAACCCCGGATAATCGGAAGATAATGGATGGATGGATGGATATATGATGCAAAATAGTGCAATCAAATCCAAAGAACTGTGCAAAACTGTACCTGAATTGGTGATACTCATAAAGAGTCCTACAAAAACTTTGAAGAATACTACTTTTTGTCCTTGTTTTAATTCAGCAGAAGAAAACGAAACATTCATTATGTTACGCGTAATCCTCTACTACGATTGCGGTGGGGGGTGTTCCCATGCCTATCCAGAGGAGAATGGGGACAGGGGACAGGACAGGGCTCCAATCTATCACTGGGCAAAAAATAAAACAATCTGTTAGAAATACTCTGTTGGAGATGCTTTTTATAGCTGATTGTTAAAGGTGCAGGGAATGCAGCTCTCATTATCAGACCCATTTTGATTTTTTTTGTCCGCTTTCTGGTCCTTCGTCTTGCTCTTCGTCAAAAGAAAAAATTGTGTGTGGGGGGGTGCAGGATCAGATAACCATCAGGTTTGATAATTCTAAAGTGTAGCTGGTTTTCTTCATAACTACTGACTTGTGATGTTCTCATTTGTAAGTTGCTTTGGATAAAAGCGTCTGCTAATGTAAATGTAATTACTGTCAACAGCTTCATTTTTGTCATGTTTATGTGTTTGTACCCCAGTGTGTTCTGCACTTTTCCATTACTTTTAACAGTCTTATTTTTTCAAATTGTATTCCGCATAAATAGACCTGTATTTCTGGGATATCGTCCGGTCATGCTTCATGTGCAGATGTTTTAAAATCTTCTTTAGCTCAGGGGACTGTGTGGTTTATTTTGCAGATTTCAGTTTAGGTTTCTTTAGGTGGTCAGTGGTGCATTATGAGGTATGTTAGAATTGTTTCACAGATGGTTTCACATTTGTTGCCAGGATTTTTTGTTATTTTGTGGAACCCATTTTTCCTTTTTGGTGGCATGGTGGCTTAGTGGTTAGCACATTCACCTTTCAGCACTTGGGATCCAAATCCCAATCTGGGTGGAGTTTCGATCATCTCTCCGTGTACGTTTAGGCTTTCTCCAGGTTCTCCGGATTCTTCCAGAGTACAAAAACATGGATTCAAGGTAAATTGGCTGCATTAAATTGCCCCTATATAGTGTGTGTGAGTAAGTGACTGAGTGAGTGTGTACACAGCGATGGATTGATTTTTTCTCCTGGGTGAATCTGCCCAGGGCCCAAAATGTTCTCCCCTGGATGGGCATCAGAAAAAAACCCAAGGGATCCTAGTATAAGAATAAGTGAAAAATTAATGACAGATGGAAGTATTTTTCTTTTGCTCATATAATATTGGCAATGTCACTGGTGACACAACCCCAAAGCCATAAGAGTGATGACCAGTGAATATTAACCTTTGATTCAATCAACTGAACCAAAGGTCATGGCAGTTATATGAATGTTTTAAAGATCTAATTTGCTTGGTCTTTATGATCATATCACCTCCAAAGTACTCATGTAGGTACACAGTAGATCATTGTATGGATTATAGAAGTTATAGTAGCTGAATGTGGGTACAAAGTTTAAGGAGAAAATTCTGAAAGTTTGCAAACTGGCTGCATCTCACTATTTATTTTACATTTGGGCATATGATTTGCTAATCAAAGCCTGAGACTTCAAACAAATAAGCCTTTGCAACAGTTATAGTGTCTAACCTTTACACAGGTTGATTCACATTCATGTGTATTAAGGGTGTTACATTTGTATCATTTTGAATGACTTACATGTGTTTGGACTTTGGGAGGAAACCAACTGTCGTCCTGAGAACAAGCAAAGTTCACCTGTACATTGTATGCACTGCTTGATAAACAAACCCAGGACCTTCTTCTAGCCACTGTGCAGGTTGCCCCTTACACTATCTTCTTTAGTACCATCAAAATGTCTACCCATTAACCCACACAGACCTTTGTAAGTACCCACTACATGGCCCTTCTATATATACCTCTGTCTAGCCATCTATCAATTCATTTATTTATCTAGTCCAGGTGTGCCCAATATGTCCATCAACTGTTCGATCGCACAGATCATTTTGGTAGATCGCCATAGATCACTTCACAGGTTTGAGCGCTTATCAGCACTTTTATTACAGCACAGTATCGGAAGCACTTCTATACACACACACACACACACACACACACACACACACACACAGTGCGGCATTCTGAATCATGCTTTCTATCCCTGTGTGAGCGACCTCTGCTCTCCCTCGTCTCCCTCTCTATTTCCAAAACTGGTGCAGCCCCGTGCGTCAATCAAGTCTCATTCGAATGTACGTTACATTTAAACTGCTTATAAAGGTGGTGTTGGTGGGGGGGGGGGGGTCAATGTAATCGACTGGCATACTGTTACCATAACTATGACCAATTATTATTTTTATTACCACTTCCCAGCATGCCATATGTTATATGTGTTCTATGTTTTATGCCTTTATTAATGTTCATGTTCTGTTTGGGGGAATGTGGGTTGTTGTACATTTGTGCTGTATGCTGTGTGTGTTTGCTCATTTGGGTGGTGGTGGTGTGTGTGTGTGTGAGGGGGGGTTGCCATTTAAGATGTGTCATGTCCTTGAGCCAAAAGCTGTACTAGAACCAAGTTTTCTTTTTATTATTTGCTGGATCATGTTTAATAACGGTGGCACAGTGGCTTAGTGGTTAGCACATTCGCCTCTCAGCGCTAGGGATTCCCGGTTCGAAGTTTGAAACATGAAGTTTCCATGTTCTCCCCGTGTCTGCGTGGGTTTCCTCTGGGTTCTCCGGTTTCCTTCCACAGTCCAAAAACATGGATCAAGTCAATTGAGTTCTCCAAATTGCCCCATATAGAGTGTGTGTGCATGTCTGTGTGAGTGAGTGTGTGCCCAGCGATAGATTAGTGCCCTGTCCTGGGTGTATCTGCCCAGCGCCCGAAACGTTCTTCCCAGTATGGGCATGGGGAACCCCACCGCGACCCTAATATAGGATAAAGCGGAAGATAATGAATGAATGTTTAATAAAAGATAAATTAATGAAGAGAATGGGTTTTCTCTCACAGTCCAAAAACATGGATTGAAGGTGTGCCCATTGATGGATTGGCACCCTGTCCTGGGTGTATTATCCCCTGGATGGGCATGAAACCTTACCATGAGCTTGGCCTGAGATGAGAAAAATAGAGAAAAAAACTGTTTTATTATTGTAAAGTTTTTTAATACTATGTTTATACACATTAACCCAATTCGCATTCTACCAGTAAAAGTGGTTTTGTGTTTAGCACAGATATTTTTCAGTAATGCTAATAAGAAGGGGCTTATAGCAGGGGATACCAGAAATAAAATGATGGACAGATTCATCTTTCACTCCTACAGTAATTATTATGGAGCAGGATGTTAGATTAAATCTGTTCAATTGTTTTTTTTTAAATGAACATCTACATTTATACATAATCTGTACATGATAATTGATGAATTAGTCCTTCATTGGGCCTCTGTCCTCACAATGTTTCTTTTTTGCCCACGTTACTTCAGCTTGCACTTTGGGGAGGTTTAAAATACTTTTTTACAAAATTTGAACTCGGTTGCATACTAGAACAGCTAAAAGAAGTTTATTACACAATCAGAGCTAAACCATTTTAGTTTTATTTAAATTATTATAGTGTTCATCCTCAGCGTACCAGCATTTTGGGGGATTTCTAGTCCAAACAGCTTTCTGAACAATACACGTACTTTCTAATTGATGTCACAACACTAATTTATTTATTTAAATATCAGTATCAAGTGTGATCAAGTGCTGTTTATGTGAGTTCGGAATAAAATTTTGGAGTTCTATCTTTAGTGTGCTCAAACATATAACATTCAATTTAATTGTCTTTTTGAAATGATTGAAATCATATTACTTCAGATTAGTTTAGGAATGTTGTATTATTTTATATTAAGGATGGACAAAAAATCCACTTGCAGATAATTCAGAAATGTATTGAAACAGAATAACCATACGGAGTGCCAAAGACAAAGATCATCTCTTTCAAGAATCCCCACTATGACTACTCTCTGTTTATATGAACCACATTGTACACAAGCTCTATTTGCTGACCTTTTACTAATAACCATATATTGGTTTAATGCAGATGTGCCCACACTTTTCTGACCCAGGATTTACCTTTTGCAGTGGAAAGGTCTAAACGGCAAACACACACTGCATACAGCAAAAATGTATCCTGTAAAAATAATATCTGTAACCCGCATTACCCCAACCAAAACATGAACATAAACAAAAAGCATAAAACATAGAACACATATAACCCGGCTGCATGGCATGCTGGGAAGTGGTAATAATAAGTGGTCATCGTTATGATAACAGGACACCAGTCAATTACATTGACCTGCTCACCGTTATAAGCAGTATAAATGTAACGTACATTTGAATAAGAAGTGATTGAGGCACAGGGGCATGGCCGAGCACCGGTTTTGGGAATAGCGAGAGAGAGAGACAGGGGAGAGCAGAGGTCGCTCGCACATGGATAGAGATTACAGTATGTGTGAATGTGTGTGTATAATTAATTCTTATACTGTGCTGTAATAAACGGGCTAAGCGCAGTTAATGTCTTTTTTTCTCAAACCTGTGAAGTGATCCATGGTGATCTATCAACATGTATTGGGCAAATGTTAGTTACAACACTTTTGCATATTATGAGTGTCCCCATTGTGGACCAATAAAGTCATATCTTATCTTACATTCACACATATATTAGTTCTTGTAACATAATTGTTACTGTGGTAATAAGTGATACATCCCCATGGGAGTAATCATGGAGTGAATGAGAATCAGGCTTTGTAAAATTGCTGCCCCCTTCACCCCACCCCCCGCCTTCATTTGTTCAGATCAGCTCTCACTACACATCATTCTTGTATTTATGTGCGCACACACTCACACACTTACACAACTCATAAGAAGTATGACTATTATTGATATTTTTCATTGCATTGGCACTTTTGGCTATTTTGCTGGCACCTTGCTACACAGTTAAGGTTTTTGTTTGTTTTCCCTCAGATTATGAAACTCATTATGTTTGTGTATCGCCAGCAGTTACTGCTGTCAGTTATTCTCGTCATACTTTCACTTTATTGCCTCAGTCTTTTTAAGATCCTGGTTTAACTTTGTTTGACAAATTGTGGCGTGTTAATGTTCTCACTGCTGCTCGGCTCCGGTTCCTTTTTGGCATGCGTGTTTAAACCTTTATCTCCTATTTTGTATTCTCTGTGCCATTCCACTAGTGTGCGTCACTGCCTGTGCATGTTTTCTTTTTTGCTAACATGCTTCCTCATGTTTATATTAATTCATGATATGTTAGTGCTTAATTACTGTTTTCTGGAGGCAGCACAAGATACTTTGGTCTTCATTTTTACAATTTTTTTTTAATATTCAGAGCTTGTTATACTTATCTTGAACCCTATCTTGAATAAATAGAAACCCTGTGACACATTTTGTTGGGACATTGTTTAAGATTCACAGACCATAATAAACATGTTACCTTTTTACTTATAGATGGACCTTATTTTAGTATTTTAGCTTGATTCATTGCATTTTTTGCTATAGTAACCATGGGAAAATTGATGAATGTGTACAGTACATAAGTGTGTTTGTGTGGTTTGATTAGGTGTCCACGGTGCTTTCCTAACTTTAAACCAGTAAACACTGAGCTGCGTGCGTGCATCTACTTTTGTTACTGTTTATTTAGCATGAAGCAAATCTGTTAAGATGTCTTAGATCCACACAGACGCCTAATGTTTAAGTTTGCTCTCTTACCTTATAGTGTCTTTTCTCTTCTAGGTCACATGACAGGAAAGTGTTCAAATATAACTAAAACCTGCGAGATTGTGACCTGGTGCCCTGTTGAAGATGATCGAAATGTTCCAAGGTGGGACTTAATTATAGAGAAACATTATTCAGATATCATCTTTCATGTCACAAATCTTGCAGTAGTATTAAGACCACAAATAGTGTTTGAAATGCAGAAAATATTTACAACTTTATATTGAAATACTTTTAAAGCATTCAGAAAATAACTGTATTAACATACACTGATCTTATCTGATTCATGCAAATGACATATATATATTAACTTGTAATGATATGCAATGATATGTTATGAATTGAAACTCACTTTCTCTTGTTTCCTTTTCTGGCTCTTAAGTCCTCCACTACTGGCTGCAGCAGAAAACTTCACACTGTTTATTAAAAACTCCATCTCATTCCCTGAGTTTGAAGTAGTCAGGTAACTTAGTAGTGCAGTAATGTATACACTTCTTTTCTTTAGTATAAACTCATCACTTCACAAATTAATAACTGCAATTGATCATCTCTGTCTGCACACACTCTTGCTGTTTTGTCTCTAAAACTTAAATTAACATGTAATTTAAAAATCTACCACCATCAGAAATTTTAACATCTTTGTATATACAGAACAGCAATGTAGACTGTATCGATATATAGATATTAAAAAAAACATCTAGTGCTGCTCTAGACTAATTAAACATATTTTTCAGATTCCTTCTGCAATTCTATAGTCTTTACTGCTGGTTCTAATATATAAATAAATTGATGATTTTTAAAAATCACGTTCATTTCAGGAGATTGAAATGATTATCCACTGTGTGTGATTATGTAATGTGGTATCTTTGTGTCTCCCTGCAGATCTAATCTGGTGGAAGAAGTGAGTTCGAATTACTTAAAAAGCTGCATCTATGACCCTACCAATAGCCCACTCTGTCCAATATTCAAAATCGGAGACATTGTCAACCTCTCTGGCTTAAATTTTACGAGCATTGCTCAAGAGGTAAACATTTTCTTACAAGTACATAGATTTTCAGTTTTGTTTTGTTTGTAGAATTTGCATATATTAATATTATAATCAACACACAAACAATTTATTTAATTTCTATCATAAAATGTTCTTAATTTTTAGAATGGTGCTTAATGTAATTCAGTTAATATTCATAAACAATAAACCTTATTTATATACAGAATGTTTACAGAGGACAGATATGAACTGAAACATCTCATTCTAAAAATGTTAAAATGATCATACTTTTTTCTGTAGGGGGGAGCAATAGGGATTCTTATTCAGTGGGAGTGTAATCTGGATCTTAGGATTGAAAAATGCAAACCCAAATACAGGTTTCAAGGTCTTTTCGGTAGTACAAAAGGGGGCCAGAGTAATTCAGCGTCAGTGGGCTACAACTTCAGGTAAGTGATAAGTGAACGCATGAACATCTAATACACTTCATGGGATTTCATGTAAAAAGATTTTTAGTTTTGTGTTATTACATTCTGTATAGTGCAGACTTTAATAATGTGAACTGGGAGATATTACTGGACGAAAACTAAATGTACAGAAATGCATTTATGATTATTCGTTGGTCTATTCATTACAATTATCATAGTACAGTGGTATTCACAGAACGTGGACAAACTGTGATTACTGCAGGACCCCAACTATTGATCAACAGTATGCATTACATTTTGCACAAAAGAATTGTCTTTAGTCCTTAGATGCATTATTATTACATGCAATGTTAAAGTAGCTTTATCTGTTTACATGTTTCAGAAAGGCAAAGTATTATGTGGAGGGTAACGTCGAAAAGAGAACCCTTATGAAGATATTCGGCATACGAATTGCAATCATCGTTCACGGACTGGTAAGGTCAAACCCGTGCATGAGCCGATCTCCACCTTCATTAGTTACTTCAATCTGTTTTGTTCTTTTTAGGCGAGGAAGTTTGACATCATTCCAACTCTAATGACTATAGGTTCAGGAGTAGGAATCTTTGGAGTGGTAAGCTTCAGCCACACCGGAGGCAGATTCTTAAATTTCTCTAAACAGTTCATATTCACCTCCTGGTGTTTATTCATCACACGACACAGACATTTAAGTAACTCCTTATTCGGTGGAGAAAGATAGTATTGTTTTAATAAATGAACTTGATGTGCATTAATATGATTAATTTTGTGCAATATGCCGCTCAAAAGTATAAACAGACAGAGAACGTTTATAAAAGGAGTTTATGTTAAGTGGTAGATTTATAAATCACTATGATCAGCAGTGAGCACTGACACAGGAATGAATAGTGATTTTTTACCAAAAGGACAGTGGTAAAAAAACTCACATGCTGGATTCCTTTACAGGCAAATGTCGTGTGTGATCTGATGCTTCTGCATCTGCTGCCGAAGAAAAATTTATATAAATACATGAAGTTTAAATCAGTCCAAGAGGAGAAGGTAAGCATAATTCAAATCAAGGAAGGGGATTATTACTGAACTTAAACCATTTTAATTATCTGCTTGTATATGCCTCCTTTCTGCTCCACTTTTTGTCCATGTTCTCAGTTCCACTTACTGTAAAGATGGACTTTGTAGTTCTACAATTCCAGACTGTAGTCCATTTGTTTGTGGACAGTACATACTATGTATGTCCCTTTTACTCTGTTCTCCCCCAATAGTAGCACCACAGAGCAGGTATTATTTATTTGGTGCATTATTCCTATCCCAGCAGTGTCACTGAGGTGTTTAAATGAAACTACAGCAGCACTGCTGCACTAAAACCCCCTCACGGCATAATGCTTTGCATCCTTATTCAAAATAGAAGGAACAAATGACAAATGACTGCAGAAGGAACAAATGACTTTTTTGTACCCATTCTTCTTAGCTAGTGGAACCTTAAATCTCCTGTGTGAAGGCAGAAAGTGAAAAGATGAATAAAGAGGATGGGTAGGGTCATTGTAGACCTGAATTGCCTTTTTTGTTATAGATCAACTGTATAAATCCTGAAATGACAACTGTTCAGCACGAATGATCTTACTGGCTTGATTAACCACTTGGGCCAGCTTGTTCCTATACTTGACTGATAGGTTCCCATACGACACAATATTAAAGCTGACCACACTCTCAACAAGTGACCTATAAACCATAGTCATGGTATACTTTCTAGTATTAAAACTCCTTAACTTCCTAAGAAGAAAGAGCCTTTGCCTCGCCTTTTTATAGATGCAGAACATTAATCTGAAATGAGTGGACTGGAAAAAGAGTTGTGAAACACTAAAATTGTAAAACTACAAAGTCCATCTATATGGTAAGTTAGGAAAACAAACAATGGAGCAAGAAGTGGGCGTGTCCAAACTTTTGACTGATACAGTAGCTCCTGCAATGAAATATTTAAATGGTATCAGCATCAGTCCGCACTTGTTGACAAAATGTCACTTTGTCGGAACTTCAGTACAAACTCCAATATTTACATGCATGTTCATTGGAGACAGTTCTTAGAACTGGTGTGATTGCAGATTTTTATTTTCAGTTAATACCTAAAGACAACCATCAAGCATTTTTGATACACTGCATACAAACACCTTTTTCAGCTTTCTTTCTCTAAGGTTTAACTTCTGCCTTTCCACACATATCCTCTTTCTTTAAACTCTGGAAAAAGATTTTCCAGCTGCTCACTGAATCACACTCCAAACTGTCACACTAACCACTAACACACTAGCACACTGAATTTTACACATTGTGGGACAAATAAAGGATTATCTTATTTTATCTTATCTTATCTTAACCAAACAGCCCGTCTGTTTCCAGCAGTCCTAGCTGCCACACAACTACATAATGGTCTAAATGAGTATGTGTACTTGTGTTATTTAAAATCAGAGCTATGGTTGGAATGGCTATAGTGCATAATTTAGTCATACTAATTCTCAGCAGGCGATCCTGGCGTAATATGTTGCTAATATTCAGCTGCGTTTTAACAGAACATTTCTTGCATGCATTTGTTCACTTGTCTGAGGTGTTTTTAGTGTGCTTATTACTCATACGGGGTTTCCCTATTTAGCATTGCTTACTCGCTTAATTGGCTCTGATTAGTGATTGGTCAGAAGTAATTGCACTCTGGTACTCATCCTTCATCTTTGTTCAGCTGTGATTGTTTTCCGCTTAGCATTCGCATTGTTTTGTGTCTCTTGCCTTGTGCTTATGATTATCTGCCTATATTGAACTAATTACTTGCCATTGCACTGTTGATAAAGTAAGCCTTATTTTATCCCTCTGTGCATCCACCTCTTCTTCCTGTGACCCAGGATAACAGGAATGAAGACACATTGCTCTCCGACTTGCACGCTGACCACCACACCGATCCAAATCACTCTCTGGATGATGTGCTAGCCATAAGCTGACAGCTACACCAGCTACTTCTGTTCCATTGTGACCAGCTCTCACCTGTCCAGCCTAAACAAGAATTCTTTTACAAAGCCATGCAAATTGACACATCCACACTACCGCCCCATCATCGCAGAGAGGGGTTCTCCAACATAAAAGTGCCATTTATGAACTGGCGCTGGTCCCATAATGCACTGGTAGTGCACCTCTCACAAGGTTACACTATCATTATTTTCATAATAAAGACAAAGCCCAGACCAGTTGAACTCCAGTACAGGTTCTTTGGACTATTCAGAATTTTTTGAAGAATTAATCATGTCTGTGTGAAACTACTTCTCCCCATCAATATCTGTCCATCAATTCAAGTTCCTGTTTAAATTTAAGGGACCACTGGACAGAAGCCTTGGAGAGAGCTGGTCCTGATGTTCTCCCAACTGTAGAAACCAGGTCAGATATCATCCAGTTTTACCAGATGTTGACATCAAGATGACGAGGGGCCTTATTACAGGAAATGGTGGATTGGGAGGGGAAAGGCCTGAAAGTGAGCTGCTGGGTAGCCAAGGAAATTTTGGACTCTCCTCCCTGAATAGGCCACCCATGTTGATAAGACATTTATGCTCTTGACTCTTCTTCTACTGACCCAACATAAGAGTACATGTACCAGAAGTGCAGTTTGCCCTATTTTTTGATTGTTGCTTTTTTGGCTGGTTTGGTTTGTTAATGTGTGCCCCCTTGCTTTATCTTCTTTGCTCATTTGAGTTAGTTACTTATATGCATTCATTTTCCTTTTCGAGCTGCTTTTGTTCTGAGTCTGTGTGGATCATGTTACACGCCATGTGCCGGGCATTTTTAAGTTTTTTAGTGTTCTTTTCCCTGTTGTCATTGTCAATAAATACTCCTTTTTGGTTATACTTGTGATGAGACAGCTGCTCGTGAGAACTTATAGCATTTATTTTTTAGTTTGTTTCATTCTGTTTTTATCGACATAACTGCTTCTTGTTTTTGTTTTGTGATATATGTTTATGGTTTAATAGTTTGTACAAGAGACAGAAAAAAATGAGCAGAAACAAATATCCACAGCATCCTAATAAGTGTTAAATGTAATCTGAAGTCATTCAGCAGTTGGGTTCCCCAGGTCAGTTCAATATAACGGTAAATCTAGGTAGTGTATAGTGCACAACTTTCTAAGTGAACCAGTTGGAATATAGCTTATAGATATGATTATTTGTAATGATTATCTGCTGTCACATCAAGTTTTTGCAGCTACGTTACACGATTGCAGCCACATTTTACAAATTCTTTACCTAGTTTACCTCATTATAAATTACATCAATAACTTTATTTTTAATTATATGAATAATAATATTTTATTTTATAATAGTTTCTTCATAAAGATTTAGCTACTTTCATTATTATTATTGTTGATGTACAGAACAAGTCTCTGCAACTTCAGGTGAATTGTAATTTCACATCAACATTTGATATGCATATAAAAACTACTAAGTAGCTTTTTAAACTACATATATATAACTATCTTATCATTCTGAACACATACATCCATAATTGTTTATGTGCTATATATATATATATATATATATATATATATATATATATATATATATATATATATATATATATTATATATTCATTCATTCATTCATTATCTCCCGCTTATCCTCTATTAGGGCTGCGGTGGGGTTCCCCATGCCCATCCAGGGGAGAACGTCTCGGGCGTTGGGCAGATAGACCCAGGACAGGGCGCCAATCCATCGCTGGGCATATATATATTATATATATATATATATTCATTCATTCATTATCTTCCGCTTTATCCTATATTGGGGTCGCGGTGGGGTTCCCCATGCCCATCCAGGGGAGAACATTTCGGGCCTGGGTCTATCTGCCCAACGCCCGAGACGTTCTCCCCTGGATGGGCATGGGGAACCCCACCGCGACCCAGATACACCCAGAACAGGGCGCCAATCTATCGCTGGGAATATATATATATATATTCCTTCATTATCTTCCGCTTATCCTCTATTAGGGTCGCAGTGGGGTTCCCCATGCCCATCCAGGGGAGAACGTCTCGGGCGCTGGGCAGATAGACCCAGGACAGGGCGCCAATCCATCGCTGGGCACACACTCACTCACACAGACACACTCTATAGGGGGCAATTTTTTGAGAATTCAATTAACTTGATCCATGTTTTTGGACTGTGGGAGGAAACCGGAGAACCCGGAGGAAACCCACGCAGACACGGGGAGAACATGGAAACTCCACCCAGATGGGCCCCCCCCCCCCCCCCCCCCCCCCCCCCCCCCCCCCCCCCCCCCCCCCCCCCCCCCCCCCCCCCCCCCCCCCCCCCCCCCCCCCCCCCCCCCCCCCCCCCCAGCAACCCTTGGGAATCTGTTTAGGATTAGAAAATAAATACATATTTACTTTTTAGTCCATCCATCCATCCATCCACTCACATCCAACCACAATCCATCTTGTGCTTAATATTCAATTCACCTTAAATCGATGTTTTGGAATGTGGAAGGAAACTGGAGATTCAGAAGAAAACCCACACAGACATGGGGAGAACATGAAAACTCCACCCAGATCGGGATTATAACCTGAATTCCCAGCGCTGAAAGCTGGCTTGCTAACCAATAAACCATTGTGCCATCCATCTTCAGTCTATTTCTAGGTAAATATGTTTTGGTAAATTTATTAATTTTAGCACAAAGGTCACAGCAGTAATTACAAAAGTAAATTACATTGACTTAAATAACATTTGAAACACTAGTTATATTTAATTTTAAAGACTTTAAGAATAGCGGCATGGTGGCTTAGCGGTTAGCACGTTCTCCTCTCAAGGCTAGGGATTCCCAATCTGGGTGGAGTTTCCATGTTTTCCCCATGTCTGCGTGGGTTTCCTGCGGGTTCTCTGGTTTCCTCCCAGAGTCCAAAAAACATGGATCAAGGTCAATTGAGTTCTTTAAATTGCCCCATATGAGTGAGGGTGTGCCCAGCGATGGATTGGCGACCTGTCTTGGGTGTATCTGCCCAGCGCCCGAAACGTTCTCCCCTGGATGGGCATGGGGAACCCCCCGCGACCATAATAGAGGATAAAATGGGAGATGATAGATAGATGGACTTTAAGAATAGAAGTACAAATATAGAACAAACCTTCAATCCATATGATGAGAATCAGGTACGTCACTGCATTTCATTTTTAAAAAATGCTGTTTATTTACCCCTTTTTTATATGCACTTTTTAAAGTTCTAAAGACATTCATATTTATATGGAATCATGTGGACAGTTTCAATTTAGAGTTTTAGTTAGAAACTTCGGACAAAAACTGTGGTATTCTTACACTGTCCACCAGATGGCACTAAAGCAATATACAGTGAGGCAAGAAGAATTTAGTCAGCCACTGCTTGTGCAAGTATGATAGACGAAATGGTAAAAAAAATATTCGAGAATCACACTGTAGGATTTGTAAAGATTTGTAAATTAAGGTGGAAAATAAGTATTTGGTCAACCACAAACCAGCAAGATTTCTGGCTCTCACAGATAGTGGTTAGTACCTTGGCCTCTCGGTGCTAGAAATTCCCGGTTCGAATCCGAATCTGGGTGGAGTTTCCATGTTCTCTCCGTGTCCATGTGGGTTTCCTCCAGGTTCTCTGGTTTCCTCTCACAGTCCAAAAACATGGATCAAGTCAACTGAACTCTCCAAATTGCCCCATATAGAGTGTGTCTGTGTGAGTGAGTGTGTGCCCAGCGATGGATTGGCACCCTGTCCTGGGTGTATCTGCCCAGTGCCCAAAACGTTCTCCCCTAGATGGGCATGGGGAACCCCCCCGCGACCCTAGTAGAGGTTAAACCGGAAGATAATGGATGGGTGGATGGATGGTATTAAAGACACCTGTCCACAGCCTCAAACAGTCAGACTCCAAACTCAACCATAGACAAGACCAAAGAGAGATTGAAGGACAACGGGAAGAAAATTGTAGTCCAACACCAGGCTGGGAAGAGACTCTACAATAAGCAAGCAGGATGGTGTAAACAAATCAAGTGTGTGAGCAATTGTAACAAAATGGATGACATACAAGACTATAATAATCTCCCTCAATCTGGGACCAAAGTAACAAGGCTACCATCAGAAACACACTCAAATTCTGCAGTGGTGGGCATGTCCCCCTTCTTAAGCGAGTACATGTCTAAAGGCCCATATAAAGTTTTCCAGAGAGCATGAGGATTGGGAGAATGACATGTGGTCAGATGAAATCAAAATCAAACTTTTTGGTAAACTTTTTGGAACTTGTCATGTTTGGAGGAAGAAAAATGCTGAGTTGCATTCCAAAAAATTCAGAAGTATTCTTCTACTGTGAAGAATAACGCATCAAGCATTGTGCCATTTTTCTTCAAAAGGGACAGGACGACTGATCCGTGTTGAGGGAAGAATGAACGAGGCCATGTATTGTGAGAATTTAAGCCAAAACTTCCTTCCATCAGTGAGAGGTGGAACGTGGCTGGGTCTTCCAGCATGACAATGATGCCGAACACACTGCTTGGGCAACAAAGGAGTGGCTCCATAAAAAGCATTTCAAGGTCCTGGAGTGGCCTAGCCAGTCACCAGAACTCAACCATATAGAAAACCTTTGGAGGGAGTTGAAAGTCTGTGTTGCCCAGCAACAGCCCCAAAACATCACTGCTCTAGAGAAGCAAAAAATACCAGCTACAGTGTATGCAAACCTGGTGACGGAAACGTTTGGCCTCTATTATTGCCAACAGAAGTTATGTATCAAAGTTTTGAGTTGAACTTTTTGGTTAGTATTTGGTTATTGACAAATACTTATTTTTCACCATAATTTACAAATTTTTTCTCATTTTGTCTCTCATAGTTGAAATGTACATATGATGAAAATTACAGACTTCTCTCATCTTTCTAAGGAGGAGAACTTGTACAAGAAGTGGCTGACTAAATACCTTTTGGCCCCTCTGTAGCATGTTGCCACACATGGTTATGACCATGTTAGTGTTTAAAATATAATATTGACAGCTCAGCGCTTTATTGATGGTTCCACTGTGCACAGTGCAATCGCTTATGAGTTGGATGGAGCTGTTGTAAAGGGACTTGTATTTTGTACAGAGCTTGTTTGATATAAATTGGAACATGGAGTGTGTGTCACCAATCAAATTACGCCAGATCACACAAATGTTTTTTTAATATAATGGACACAAACTAACAGATAAACTCCTCAATCAGTAAGTAGCTTCCATTTAAGCTTACAGGGTGTGATAACAAAAAAATACTCTTACTTAAAGTGGATATGTTTTCAACATGTTTTTTTAATAAAAATGTGCTTACATCATGATACATCTTACATCGTGCTTACATCGCCTCTCAGCGCTAGGGATTCCCGGTTCGAATCCCCATCTGGGTGGAGTTTCCATGTTCTCCCCGTGTCTGCGTGGGTTTCCTCCGGGTTCTCCGGTTTTCTCCCACAGTCCAAAAACATGGATCAAGTTAATTGAGTTCTTAAAATTGCCCTGTTTAGAATGTGTCTGTGTGAGTGAGTGTGTGCCCAGCGATGGATTGGCACCCTGTCCTGGGTCTATCTGCCCAGCGCCCGAGATGTTCTCCCCTGGATGGGCATGGGGAACCCCACCGCGACCCTAATAGAGGATAAGCGGAAGATAATGAATGAATGAATGTATTTATTAATTTTCAAATTGTTTATCAGTGCTCACATGATTCTGCTTTTAGGAGCAAGCAGACATTAGGTTTGTTTATAAAATGATCTTTTTTGCCTACTGTTCTTACACACAGAGGTATTCATCCTCCACATGTAACCCATCCGTGCAGTGAAACACACACATATACACACACTGAGTGAAGTGAGCACAAGTGCCCTGAGCGGTGGGAAGCACCCAGAAGAGCAATTGTGGTTTAGGTGACTTACCCAAGGCATAGTACTTGATGGGACCGGAAAATGAATTGGGGACCTTTAGGTCGCATGGATGGTTCCTTAACCACAAGCCTACAACTGTCTCTGTGGATTATTCTCAGTTCAGAAGCGAAGTGGTTCTACAAAAAATCCAGCAGCACTGCTGTGTCTGGTACGATTTGTATCAGAATAACACACTCATGATGGCCTTGAACTTTAGAGAACAAAGTAAAGAGCAAAAACAGAGTATAACAAGAAACAGATGAACTACAGTCTGTAATTATAGAACAAAGTTCAAATTAGATTCAACTTTGTCATTACACATGTAATGAAACAAGGCAACAAAATATTGTTTTGCATCTAACAGGAAGTGCAAAGTGGATATATATATCATTACATTATATTAAACATTATATATATATATATATCCATCCATCCATTATCTTACACTTTATCCTATATTAGGGTCGCGGTGGGGTTCCCCATGCCACGTGCTAACCACTAAGTCACCATGCCGCCCTATATATATATATATATATATATATATATATATATATATATATATATATATATATATATATATATATATACATATACAGACTGTACACATACACAGGTTATGGTCAGTTATCTACAGTATATGATCATTGGAACTGATATAATAAACAATGATGGTAGAAATCAGGATGTAAACCTAAATGTAATTTATGTATTTAGCTTCCACTGCATGAAACAGGATTTACTAGAAAAACTTGATGTACAGTTACCGTAGCAACACAGGACACTGACAAAACTCACCTCATGCAAAATAGTGCCAAAAAATAACGACCTTTAAATCCAAAGTGGTGTCATGATGGGTAATAGCAGAAAGCATTGACTGGCAATATGGTCCTGTGCTAGATTACAGGGCAGACGGTAACTGGAGACCTTTCTATTTGGAGTTCTTCTCCCAATATCTGCATGAGCTTCCGCTGGGGGCTTATTTCTTCTCCCGCATTCAAAAAGCATGTCATCATGTTAATTGGAGATGATTGCCTTCAAGTGTGAATGTGTTTGTCTATATATGTCTGTGTTTAGGGTTTTGTACCCTCTAAGTGCTAGATTAGACCTCGGGACATTCAGTAGGCCTCCCTTGGATAAGAAACTAATAAAAAAAATCTAAAGTTAAAAGAATAAAGTACATCGTAATTAAAAGGGAAAAAGATGACAGAATTGTAAAATTACTTTTTATGACAGTACTTATTCACACTATGTATTAGTATTAAACACACGTCTTTTGAAATAAATTCAGGTGTTCTAAGTAAGTTCCATTGTGACTGCTGTTAAAATTCAAGCACATATCTATAAATTTTAAACCAAAATTTTTGTGGAAAGACTTTTTCTTTTCAAACATGACTGTAAGTCATGTAGTCTTGAGGAACTGGACTGCTTTGCACAGATCCTTACCTCAACCCTATTTATCACAATAATGCTTTTCCACATACACACTCCAAAATCTTCTTATCTCATTATATTGACCACTTAATCCTTTGCTAGAGGCACAGGAGTATATGAGTTTTGGATGCTGGGCAAAGAACAGGGAACCAATCCATCACAACAGTGGGAATAAAAATAGGGTGTAATAAAGACTCCTGTGGGTGTAACATTTAGACGTCGCAATACTATTGTCCATACAGTGTATCTGTACTCTGTATATATTCACTGTATCTTATTTGTAAAAACACTTTTTGCTGCCCCACAGGATGATGAAGTGGATCAAACAAAGGTAATGAACAATATTAAAGTATGTTTTAACCTGTAATACCCACACATCCATCCATTATCTTCCACATAATCCTATATTAGGGTTTAGGGTCACAGGCGGTTCTCCAAGCCCATCCAGGGGAGAACTTTTTGAACGCTGGACAGATACACCCAGGACAGGGCACTAATCCATCACTGGAAACACACTCACCAGTCAAAAACACTATATAGGGGTAAATTTAGAGTCAGCCAATGGGGAGAACATAAAAACTCCACCAAGATCGGGATTGGATCCCCAGTGCTGAGAGCCTAACGTGCTCATCACTACACCACTGTGCCACCACTTTCATTTTAATTAGATGTAAATTAAATAGCTGTAATTAAATGTAAAAGTTTGCCTATATGGTAAGTGGATCTGATTAAATAAACAGTAAAAAAAGAGGAGGTGTATCTAATAAAGTGGCCAGAAAGTGAATGCAGATTTTTATGTGCTAAAGTCATAGAATGAAGTACTACATTTAGATTTTAGTGCATGCAATGTTAAGGCTTTCCTCAAAAAAACCCTGAGCAACAGTTACCATAGTAACAGGAAGGTGACGGACTCAATCTTGAGGAAGTTTCAAAAGAAAATGAAGTGACAATGAACTTAAAGTGAATCTGAACGTTTCATAAACGAGAGAAAAAAAGAAAAAGAGTTTGATTTCAGATCATTTCTGCTGCTTCACAGGAACAAGCTATGGAGGCAGGGTCACTGGACAAGGAAAAGGTAATGCACATCTCACACACACACACACACACACACACACAGGCACATCATACACATACACATCACACACATCATCCGCATCACATACCACACATACAAATCACACAGATACACATCACACACATCATTCACATCACACACATCACACAGATACACATAACACACATACACATCATACACATAACACATACACGTCACACAGATACACATCACACACATACACATCACACACACATACACATCACACAGATAAACATTACACACACACACACACACACACACACACACACATGCACATCACATACATGCACATTAAACACATACACATCACACACATACTCGATCATACATCATACACATCACACACATACAAATCACACATTTTACACATCACTCATACACATTATACACATCACACACATAGTCATCCTACACCTGCACCTCACACACACATCATACACATACATATCACACATTTTACACATCACACACACATACACTACACACCTTACACATCGTACAGTACATACGCACACATCACACACACACACACACACACACACACACACACACCATCACAGAATTACACACCACACACACATTCACATCACATAATACACATCACACATCATACACACACATTATATATGTGTACATCACACACACACACAAATAAACACATTATACACACCATCACACACATACAAATCATATACACACACATACACATCACATCATACACATATACATCATACACACACATCACACACACGTATCATACACATACACATCACACACACTCACATCACACATATTATACACATATACACCATACACACACATCACACATACACATCACACACATTATACACATATACATCACACACACACACATTATACACATATACATCACACACACTCATCATACACATACACATCACACACACACACATCTTACACATTAAAAACATGCACATCACACACATGTACGTTTTACATATTATACTAAACTTGTTTTCTCTTCAAACAGGATGAACTCCCCGTAAATGAAAACAAGGACTAAAAGTAATAAAACAAATGCGTGCACTGAGATATTTTGTATGATTTTTTACACTAATCTAATCGACGGCTCAGGTAGTGAAAAGACCATGTGATTAGTGTAAAGGGAATACAGCATAATCCTCCTGTAGGCATTGTAAAACTTTGACAGCTATGCGTCATTCTGGATTGTGATGTTTTCATGTAAATGCTATAGATATACTGTTAAGTAAAGTGCTACAGATTTACACTCTAACTTTATTTTACAGTAAATCCATATTGTTCTACATTAAACACCTTAAATGCTGTGAAGATATTTAAATATACAGAGTTTTCTAGGCAGCTTGAAAGAAACACTTTAAACTATATATAAAGTTATATGAACACTATATCAGGTTGTGTGTGAGGCCTCGTAGTTTCAGTAAAGTTTAACATCAAAGTTAAATTATTTTGTTCTCAATTTTGTGAAGCAGCTGTGTAAAGTCTCGTTCCTGAACCTACATCCTCTTGTCTAACAACAAAGGCTTATATTAATGTAGCCAATTCCCTGAAAAGTCTCATTAATACTCATTAGGAGTATTCATTAATACTCATGGGATTAGAAGTATTAATAACTCATTATTTCAATTAACTCCAACACAATTCCCTGGAGTCCACTAATATTACCAAGTTAACACAATCCTCAATCAGCTCTATGTTAGAAATTGTTCCACTTTGAGGCTCTGTTCTTCCCGCCTTTGTCTTTCCTTCAAGTTCTGTTGTATAGACAGGGCTTTTTACAATATTACAGTATTCTTAACCTGCACTGCCAAAGAGTCTACTATTTGTGGCAGAGATGCCGTTGTTCTGTTCCTAAACACTTCCGTTTTCTAATAATACAGCTAACAGTTGACTGTAGAATATTTAGGAGCAAGGAAACTTCACGACTGGATTTGTTTTACAGGTGGCATGCTATAAAAACAGTCTGCGTGCCTAGGTTCTTGATTTAATACACGTGTGACCATGGAAGTGATTGGAACTCCTGGTTCTGATCATTTGGATGGATGAGCAAACACTTTTGGCAACATACTGTATTTAAAATCAACTTCAATATGTCTTTCTGAAGGAAAGCACATCCCAGAAAACACTCAAACTAGAACCTATATCTTACCTAAACCTCTCCAGTCATCCTGGCATTCTTCCACTATTTGATATTATGTGATGTCATTGATCATCTGTTTGATTGATGAGATCTGCTCACAATGATGCCAAGACTCCAGTCATGTTGTGTGTAGAGCAGCGCTGCACTGTTTGTGAGGACAATGCTCACGACTTGTGAGGACAATGAAGCTTTTCACTTGTCAAGTATCTCATTTTTCCATAATGACTCTGGTCCAAAGATATCTTACAGCCATTCAAAATGTGGAATCTATCTATATAGAATGTGCCCGGGCTTTTAATCACCCGGGCTTCTAAGTTGAATCGTCATGCCAGATTGGCTAGACTGGGAACAGCATCTCTTAATTCACGCGACTCTTCAAACCCCCACAGGTCCTTTTACCCTTATGGCATTGAGAGAATGCCCTGTTGTTTTTAGACTTTTAGAACTGTGAGCAATCTATTCTTTCTAGTTTTTTTTTTTAATGAAACTCACGTCTCTCCTCAGTGCAGAGTGCATCTTCATTGTTCATTCTTCAAAGTTAGAAAAAGCAGCAGCCACACAAACGCACTCCAGTTTTCTGTTTACTCTGTCTCTCAAAAAGAATATACAGGATGTAATATTTGCAAACAGAAGTGTTATCGGGTACCAACCATGGCACAGCACGGTGGATGGGGTGGTGTTTAAGTCATTTTTTGTACTGTTGTAAGTGATAAAGAAGGAAAGTAAATCCTGCTTAACATATTAAAGAAAAGTGTCAACTTTGCAATCTTAATTTGGGTCACTGTTTTATTTCATTTACATTTAATCTTTCTTTTATCAAAAGCAACTTACAAATAAGAACAACACAAGCCAGTAGTTAAGAAAGAACCGGCTACACTGCAGAACCTGAACCTTTGAACCTGATCATTATTCTATGCACCAGACCCACCTCTTTTTTAAACTCTTTTTTTTATATCAGTTGTTTCTTAAAGATGCCAAGTGACGCTGTCTTAGAGTTGGGATGATTGTTCCTCTATTTTTCAGTGGTGAATGATATGGAGTGAGATTAAATCACCAGGTGACATTCAACACTAGAACGTATTGAGCGAGTGTATTTTGAAAAGATAGCGTGAAGGTAAGAGGGGGCAGATCCAGAAATGTTCCTGCAGGCCAGAGTCAGTGACTTGTACTGAATGCAAGCAGCTACAGGGAACCAATGGAGAGATAAGTAGTGGAGTGACATGAGTTAACTTCGCTGGTTGAAAACAAATCAGATTGCAGAGTTCTGAATTAGTTGTAGAGCACTACAATAATCAAGATAGGATGAGGGCTTGAACTAACAGCTGAGTTGAATGTTCAATCAAGAAAGGTCTGATCTTCCTGATGCAGGAAAAGTTTTAATAACATGATTAAAGATTTTAAGGTGGGTGTCAATTATGAAACCAAGATTACAGAGTTGATTGGAGAGATTGTGGAGCCATCGATTTGAAAGGTCAGGAAAGATTATGAGATAAATTTAATTTGAGATGATGGGCAGATATGTCTGTGAGGCAGGCAGATATCCGATTTGAGATTGTGGTGTCGTCAGGGGAAAAAGACAAATGAAGTGTCATCAGCAGAGCAGTGGTAAGAGAAACCATATGCCTGAATGACTGTGCCCAGTGAAGTCATGTTTAATGAAAAGAGGAGAGGACCAAGAACAGAGCCCTGAGGAACACCAGTGAGTACTTGTTAAGAATTAGAAATCTCCTATTCCATGACACTTTGAAGGTCCTTCCTGTTAGATACGATCCAAACCATTCATGTGTTGTACCAGAGAAGACTAGTACAAACAAAGTAGATAGTAGAATCTGATAATTTACTGAATCAAAAACTGCCGTGGTCCAGCAAAATGAGGACAGAGGATTGAGATTTAGCTTTGGGTGTCTCAGTGGAGTGACCACACCTAAAACCAGATGATTGGGATCAAGGAGTTTGTTCTGATTAAGAAACCTGGATACCTGTGCAGATAGCACCCGTTCAAGTGTTTTAAACAGGAAAGGTCTGTAGCTCTGGACCAGATTTGGGTTGAGCGTTGGCTTTTTGAACAGAGGTTTGACTGTTTAGCCTGTTTGAAAGAATCAGGAAAATGAGCAGAGGTCAGAGAGGAGTTGATGTGTGTGAGTGCTGGTGTGATAGAGGTAGGAGAGATGGGATGAAATCAAAGGGGCAAGTAGTCGGGTTGGTGGCAAGAGGAACTTGCAGATGTTCGCTTCTGAGACCGGGGAGAAGGATGAGTAGTTTAGTTGGTTGAATGTGTGAGATGTAGTGTAGTAGAAATGGGGGGTATGAAATAGTTTGCTGATGCTCCAGATCCTCTGTGAAGAAGGTTGCAAGGTTTCCTGACCTTTGACTGAGAGGTGTTTGGAGGAAGAGAATGTGGAGAGAGTAATGTGTTAAAAGTGCTAAGTAAAGTGTGAGCGTGTTACCTTAGACTGGAAGAACTTGATGGCAGTTGCGCCCTTCGAGAAGGTAGAGTGTGAAGACTGGTATGTTTCTAAATCTAAAGACTTACACTATTTTCTTTCAGCGAATTGAAGAGTAGTGTGGTGTTTTTGAAGCGTCTCTGTGAGCCAGGGACTGGACGGAGAGCTGTGCGTTTTCCCAGTGGATATTGAACAGGCCTGGTCTAGAAAGGAGCCCAAGGTGGAGCAGAACTTATTGCACATTGAGGACAGACCAATATGTACAGTATCTGTCAAAAGTTTGGACACACCTCCTTTCTGCTCCATGTATTGTCCATGTTCTCAGTTTCACTTACTGTAAAGATGGTCTTTGTAGTTCTACAATTCCAGACTGTAGTCTATCTGTTTGTGGACTACAGTACATACTGTGTACGTCCCCTTTACTCTGTTCTCTAATGGTCGGGACCCCAATAGTAGCATCACAGAGCAGGTATTATTTTCACAAAAACAGACTAAAAAAACTAAAGACTAAAACTAAAATTAAAGACTGAAAAAACAGATGTACTACAATCTGTAATTAAGTCACACAATTAAGTCATTAATAATGATAAAACTCTGAACTTTTGCACATTATGCATTTATTTAAGCCCAGTGATAGATTGGTGCCCTGTCCTGGGTATATTTGCCCAGCGCCTGAAACTTTCTCCCCTGGATGGGCATGGGGAACCCCCCACGACCCTAATAGAAGATAAAGCGGAATATAATGGATGGATGGATATGCATTTATTTACAGAAATTAGGTATTTAGCATTTATTATTATTATTTTTTTTTATTATATTATTACATATTATTTTAGTTGGATAGTATGTCCACCTCTCAGCGCTGGGGATTCCCGTTCGAATCCCAATCTGGGTGGAGCTTCCGTGTTCTCCCCGTGTCCACGTGGGTTTCCTCCGGGTTCTCCGGTTTCCTCCAACAGTCCAAAAACATGGAGCAAGGTCAACTGAATTCTCCAAATTGCCCCATATAGTATGTGTCTGTGTAAGTGAGTGTGTACCCAGCGATAGATTGGTGCCCCGTCCTGGGTGTATCTGCCCAGCCCGAAACATTCTCCCCTGGATGGGCTTGGGGAACCCCCCGCGACCCTAATAGAGGATAAAGTGGAAGATAATGGATGGATGGTTGGTAGCTGCTGTGTAACAGAACATTTACAGATGCTGAAACCAGATCAGGAAATCTACCTGAAGGTTTCTCTAAAATGCTTTATTTTTTTTATTACAAACAGATTTGAGTCAGGGTTAGGGTTAAATAAATCTTACTGATGAAGTCGAATGTCACAAAGCATCATTCAGATCGGTTGGCTGTACTTTTATTGTTCTTAATTATAACCTAAATGTACAAAATGCATGCAAAAAATAGCATATTTCAATATTTTAGTACATATGTACATGGTATCAAATTGCATTTAATAGATGTTTGTGCCATGCTTGTTTTGAAGAGTTATATAAGTACATTCAGAACAATACACAGAAGTACAGACATCTTTAGTTCCATCCAGAGAAACTGGCAGTGACAGTCAACTAACTGTAGCTTTTAATACAAGGTTCCTTTATGTACTCACCGAGCAGTTTGGTAAGAACACCTGTAAACCTTTAATCTAGGTAGATAACTAGCAGCCAATCATGAGCCAGCAGTGACATATGTTAAATCATGTAGATATGGGTCATCATATAATATACAGCAGAGTGAGATTAGATGTGACCTTGGTGACTTTGTGGCATGATTGTTGCTGCCAGATGGGCAGAAATGAATATATCTAGGACCTTTACACACTACAGTCACTGCACAGTCAGAGTTACTCTACAGCCATAAAGAAAAGAACCAATTCAGTGAGCGACAGGAACAACTAGACTGACAGACAGACTACTGTAACTCAGATAAACATTCTGTACAGAGATGCCTCTTTAAATACATAATACAACCTTGAAGCGGCTGAGCTACAACAGTGGATGACCATCTCAGGTTGGTATGGTGTTCATAATAAAGTGCTGGTGAGTACATATATTAATCATATAACGGTAATTTTTAAAGTTTGAAACAGAATATATTTACAGTACACACACATTAAAGCTTTGACTCTGTAAGACTGAATATGTCCTCTATAATGAATTTTAATATGCTCTTGTGAACCCATACACGAAGTTGGGATACCTGTAAGTCACTTTGGATAAAAGCATCTGCTTAATTACCAAATGTAAATGTAATGTAAATCAGCTAATCACAGCTATTTGCTATTTAAATTGTGGAACAAATAAGATATAAATCCAGTGACAATTTTAGTTTTTAACATTTATTTGTGGCATGTAACATTTAATTATTATAATTATGTATTTAGCAGTTCCACTGATCATATAGATGAACTTTTTTATTCTACAATTATAGACTGTAGTCCATCTGTTTCTCTACAGATTTTATTAATCCTCTATAATCTGTTCTGTAATGATCAGGACCCTCACATAGCAGGAATACTTATTTCATTCTCAAAACTGCAGTGACATGACGAGAAGATCAGACATAGCAGTGCTGCTAGCCTTTAATCAATGTATCCATTGCGCACTTTATCTTGTAGATGAAAATTGAAAGACAGTAGCTTATCTGTTCCTCAGTGTTCACATCACAGGATGCAGGTGGCTGAACTTAATTTTTGCTGGGTGGAAATTATCGCTAAGATAATAAAACCAGCAACACCGCTGTGTCTGATTTAGTTTTGCAATAAAAACACGCACAACCAGTGTCACTAAGTTCATCCAAATGATAAGTGGAACAAATCATGTAGACAAGCTAATGAATGTATACTGAAATGGGCCTCAAGATAATTACACCTGAGTAGAAATTACAAGGGGTAGTTACAAAGAGCATGTTAAAAACTGTATCACCATGTACCCTGCTTAATGATACATGATCATAACTGCATATTAAATATGCATGTGACCATGTAGGGCAAGGTCTCATGAAGTAGCTCAAAATTTTTTGATGTAAATGAACCATGTGTATGAACCATATGTGTTGATGTAGTGTTTTCCTAATCCTCATTCTGGGAATCCATGCATTATTAATATGTCTGATACATTTCAAACACACTTATCAAAGAAAGCTATCAGCACATTGTGGAACCAGTGACTGAGGCTCAAATGCAACGTTGATCAGGCCAAACAAAATACAAAATAGTAAAGATTGTTGTGCATTTTCAAAGCCTTACACAGTACATGTATAATAAGTCTGATCATAAGTGAGATTTACATTTTGTACACATCTTAGTGTACTGCTAATCATATTAAAGGGATTACACACCTTATTTATAATAAATGCTAAAGAAATGAACCTGAAATTGAAACTTTAGTGAAGTCATCTACTGAGGTCATGCCTAGGTTGCCTACACAATGTACAACATACAAGTGCATAGTAAACATTTCGAGGGGGCTCATGCATTATCCTTATAAAACACCCAATGTCTTGCCTCTCGCACACACAGTACCCCAAAATATTCAAATGATGTCAAATTTTAGTGATCCTCCATATACCATGACTAAACCTATTTAGTTAAAAATGTCCTACATTACACATAAATGCATATGTAGCATAGGTTATAAAGCAAATCTGCTTGAGGAGACTAAAGAGAAGAGTGGGGGTGAGGAGTAGGAGTCAGGATAATGGATACCGAGATGGAAAAACACCATCTGCTAGAGGGGGCACTGGACAAAACATGTCACATAAAAAGAGAGCCAAAGCAACATGGAAACTCAAACCTCTTGAGTCTTCTGAGTGGTAACCATGATGATCAACAGATAAGTCGTAGACACAGTCACGGACTTGTGGTTAAGAAACCAAGCATGCAATCTGAAGGTCCCTGGTTTGATTCCTAGTCCCAGCAATTACTATGGCTGAAGAGCCCTTGGGCAAGGTACCTAACCCCCAATTGCTCTTTTAGGGGCATACAAGGCTACCCACCATTCTGGGCATGTGTGCTCACTTCACTCAGTGTGTGTATGTGTGTGTTTCACTGCATGGATGGGTTGAATTCCTCTGTGAGTAAGAACAGCTAACAAAATAAATCACTTTAAGATCACTTATATAACCTTCCTGCCGTCTTTCAGTGTAGTCCATCAGTAAAAGAATCACGTTTAGGAAAGGATCTATTATATAGATAATTAGAATATTTCTTATCAAAACAGTAAAGAGGTCAGGACAGTCAGGTCTCGTATGGCAGCACCTGACGGAGCAGTGAATCCAGAATGCTCGAGATATTCACAGTCAATGTTTAAAAGAGAAGTTGATACTTGACTAGTCTTTGTCCTCATCCAGTGAAATTATTAATGAACACTTCAAAAAAAAAGCAAACACATTGACTGAATATTCAGACGGCTCTAATTAACAGTGATTATGATGGTTGCTGTCAAGAGGCTGTGGAACGATATTCATATATTCAGCATTGCAATTAATTTAAATCAGGTTCAGGAGAGACCACTTTAAAACTGTTTAACCACCGCAATTATGTTGATGTCATTCCTGACAACAATGGGATTTTCACAGGTCATTCGTGTGTATTGCAGGAGTGAGGGTGGAGCCTGTGGACAGATTTAATCCAGTTCAAGTGGGATTGGGGCAAGGGCACAATCTAATTTCGATTGGGGCAATTTAGAGAAGAAAATTTACCTTCAATTCATGTTTAAACCGTTTAACCACCGCAATTATGCTGATGTCATTCCTGACAACAATGGGATTTTCACAGCTCATTCGTGTGTATTGCAGGAGTGAGGGTGGAGCCTGTGGACAGATTTAATCCAGTTCAAGTGGGATTGTGTCATTGCTTTGTTACTGGATAATAGTTCGACTGATGCTAATCACTATATTCAGATCACACAAAACTGAGTGATTATTATGTTTTTTGCTGGTGCACACATTCATTCATTCCCGTGCTTGACAACACAACAGGCGCCGTGTCAGCATCACTGACTGATGAATCGGCCACAATGAATAGCAACACATTCTGCTCCCGGTGAAAGACGAATACATGTTGTGGAACACGTTATACCATTTTTGCAAAGTAGGATCTTAGTGCCTTAAGAAAGAATCTTTATTTACCATTATCATATGTGTCTATGATGTGTGTGTGTGTGTGTGTGTGTAACATCAAAGCCCTCTAACCATTTGCATATTAGCCCTATTCTGGTGCGTTGTCTGCATTAATGTTCATGTCAAAGCCCTTTTTATAGTGGCTTTTCTCTAGGTCGTTGTGTGTGTGCATGCCAAAGTGGCAAACACTTAAAACTGGCCATGTCTACAATAAATGGAACAGTATGCAAAGCTAGCTAGACAACAACAGATTACATTACACATGTACAAAACATGCCATAGATCTGGCAGAATCACGCTCTCCTCGTCAGCCATGAAGAGGTGGCTGTCCAGTCAAAGGAACTGGATTTTTTGTTTTTTTGAAGCATATTTCTGTAGAGGATGCCCTTTATACGCACAGTTCAACAAGTCTTAGAAAAGTCTTAGGGTCGACAAATGACAGGCGCATGCGGTTGCAAAAAAGCAGCTTTTTTAAAACTCTGCCGAAACCACCATAAGAGAACAAGGACACTTCTAAAGGTGTCACTGAATCCATACTGTTTCCATCTCTTTCACCAAGAATTTACTTTTTACACCATAGAGATGACAGGTGACTGTAGACATGTAGGTCTCCAACCAAACGTACCATGATAAGGTCATGCTTGGAATTTACACTGGTTAATGTCCCTTAGTTGTCTCCTTTTAATTGGTATTGCCATTCAGGAAGTAGAAAGCTGAGAATAACAAAGCTGCAAGTGCAGGCAGAGTCGAGCTTGAACAGACTGCAGTGTCCGTGAAAATGGTGTAGCTGTGAGATCTGAGTTAGATACATACATGAGAACATAAGGGAAGAGCCTAAGGATAGTCAGCATATACATTTACGAGTGATCATCAGAAAAAGGTTCATCTTCATGCAGGTCCTCTAGTTCCGCCTCTCTTCCACCTTCACCACTGCTGCCTTTTCTGAAAAACACAAGACAGCCAAGCCTTAGAATTTGTAACCTTATGATAAAATATCTTGCAAGTAAAAAAAAAAAAAAGACAGACATTTGTCAGATTTACCTCAAAAAACATTACGGCAACATTTGGATTTGGCTTCCATTCTCCTTAATACTCTTTCAGGTTGTATTTGTAAGTGTTTAAGTGTCTGTGATATTCTAAAGTACTTATAAATCAATATTACCAGAGGCTAAATGCACATTCTGCAGTGCTTTTCCACCCACCAAATGCCCTCTGAATCTTTTCAGATTATGAATTTAAGATGATAAAAGATATGAATTCTTTATAATCTTATCCTATCTTCTGCTTAATCCTCTACTAAGGTCGTGGAGGATTCCCCATGCCCATCAGGGTAGAACATTTCGGGTGCTGGGCAGATACACCCATGAAAATCAAATTTTGATAGGGGCATTTTAGAGAAGCAAATTTACCTTAAATTCGTGTTTTTAGTCTAAAACCCTGAACATGGAAACCCCACTCAGATTGGGATGCGAGGCAAATCTGCTAACCATTAAGCCACCATGCCTTATTTTCCGATTAACCCTATACTACAGACTAGGGTCATGGGGTGGGGTGGGTGGGTCCCATGCTCATTCAGGGAGAACGTATAGGTGCTGGGCAAATACACCCAGGACCGGTGCCAATTTATCACTATGCACACACACACACACACACACACACACACACACACACCCCCCCCCCCCCCCCCCCCCCCCCCCCCCCCCCCCCCCCCCCCCCCCCCCCCCCCCCCCCCCCCCCCCCCCCCCCCCCCCCCCCCCCCCCCCCCCCCCCCTTCTCCCCTGGATGGGCATGGGGAACCCCGACCCTAATAGAGGATAAAGTGGGAGATAATGGATGGATGGATGGATTCATTTATTTAAAACTCTAAAACACTCTTTATTTGTATTCTCTTTTTTTTGTGTTACACATTCTAATAATTTGATTTGCAATATTACATATTATATAGTGCACTTAAATTATGTATATTTTTATTTAGTGAATGTATGGTAGAATAAAAGCATTTTAATTTGGGACTTGCATGTCCTTCCTTTTAGAACGCTTTAGAATTCAGTTTGTTTTTTTTTAAAGACATTATAACGATTAGGTTAACACAAATAGAATGATTTAGTACAAGCTTTAGTAGAGGCTTAACACAATAAAGACAGTATAATGGCACAATTAAAGGCAGCAAAATAAGTGGGTTAATATATTGCATCAGTAACAATGTTAGGTGATAGTATATATAACAATGCTATTAAATGAAACATTTTAAAACTTCTGTTACTGAAAAAGGATAATTTAAATAGTTATTTTACAGTACACAAAGCCAAGACAGTGAGCTAAATGGCTGGGAAGATTTAAAATGCTTAAATTGTTTTTTTTTTTATAATGCAGATTTTATTGGCCACATTTTACATTATACATTCTGCATTATACGACAACTATGAGTTTTTTCAGTTGTCACAGGCTGTGGATCAAAATAATCGGACATATATAGTGCTGATGTGATTTTTGTCATTGAGGTTGTGCTTTAGATTAAAATTATTTTTAAGCACCAATACATGAATTAGGTGGTAGCATATATAAAAACCACTAAACTGATTATATATATATATATATATATATATATATATATATATATATATATATATACACAGTATATATATATATATCAGTTTATAGTGTTTTTTAATATATTTTTATATTTTTCTGAATAAAGGTTATTTTAAACAGCACTATTCAGTACATAGTACCAGTTTTAGGACAGTGAGCTGAAAAGCTTTTTTATAATGCATATTTCATTGACAACATTCACAAGACTCATTATTCAGTTCTGATTTGCTTCTCGGATTCGATTTGCCTGTCTGGACGGCTCACGTTTACTTGCATGAATGACCTGAGTCTGTGTTTAATGTGAACATATGTGGCCCCAGAACCGGCGGGCACACTTTGATCTGTTATAGAACAAAGCGTTTGCATCACTCAAAAACAAAATGCCATACTAGTGGCAAACAGTCAAATGGATGCACCAGAAGCTCCTGTAAATAGCATATTTGCTCTGGTAGTAGAAAAACATTTCGTCAGCTGAACACAATCAGGTCATGAAGAAGAAAAAAGCCTGACACGGCATGCACACAAACAAAAACAAATTACATGGATTCTAATTTAAATCACGTGACCACCGACTGAATGTGTATCAGATTTAGGACCACATATAAATTGACTCGAATCTGTTATGAAATGGTGGGTTTTGGTTTGTGCACACAACCAATAAAAGATCACATCCGAGTCACATTAGGGCAGAATATCAGGTCTGAGTCACTTGTGCTGTAGCCAAGGAAGCATTCACTTCATATTCATTAATTTCATGCAGGAGAAAATAGAAAAGCATTACTTTCTTTTTTAAATAAGTGTTGCCATAGGCTGTGGATCGGTGCCAACATTGTGATTAAACCATAAGGATTCATAATGTGATGTAAACCTATTTGCAAAAAAAGCAATGGGTGGATCATTAAATAGAGAGAGGAACATTTACATATGAACGATATGTTTAACTATGATGGAACACATAACACACAACTCATCAAATGCGATGAGGTTTTTCTGAATCTTAACTGAGGCCAAGGAAATGGGGTGGCCAAATGCAAACAGACCAACTGCAGGGCAAATTAGTAGTTTATGTGAATGTGTAGTGCTGGTGTGATTTTTGTAATTGAGGTTGTGCTTCAGATTAGAATTTCTTTACACAGCTTAATAAATATTAATTAACACAAATGCATGCATACACAGCATGAACACTGCCCATGAGACATGCAAGGTTGTATTGTTTATATGTACAACAGATTGTGTGCTTATTCTATTACATAATGCAGTTTAATCGGAGTTCTGTAAGCAGTAGACGATCACAGATTTTAATGATATGATTATTGTCTAAACGATTACCACAATTATATGATTATTATGTAATAATCAACTTTACCAAAAAGTGCCAGAAAGTGCTTAATGTAAACCTAAAATAACATTACGTTATCGAAAAAAGACAATGCAGGGATTTTACTAAATATTTAAACAAAATATTCTTTACAACACAAAATATTTCATTCTTTTGTGTATATAAAGTTATATAAAGTTAGAAATGTCTCTTGAAGTGTGTATTTATATCTATTTAAAAGAAAACTAGGCTTTTTTTTACAATGTAAACAGATAATTATGCTGCAGGTGGAACTTTATTTTTGTTCTGTGCGAGTTGCACCACATGGTCTAAATTTCCAGCTGCCGGAATAATACATATTTTTCTTATGAATGTTGAGGCACTCTTACGATTAATTACTTTTAATGTTTTTATTCCGGATCAAAAAAAGCTCAATCATTTCACCCCTAGTAGGCAGATAAAACACATTTAATCAAACAGCCTCGATATCTAAAAGAATGAAATCTCACATATGTGTCCATGCTTAATGTGTGCACATAGTTCAGCAATTAAAGACACTGGCTGCAATTAATTTAACCTGGTTTTGCCCCCCACCCCCACACACTTGCACAGGTTGAGAAACAATGAGCCCAGTGCTCTCAATGTTTTTTAAAAAGTTTAGTTATGGTGTATGAGTCAGGTTGCTGCTTTTTAAATGTAGGAGATATTATTCCCATAACATGTGTGGATTAATAGCTTATCCGGTAAAAGAAAATCAATGTGTTTCTATTCCTGACAAACCGAACAACATGTTAAATTTATAGGACCAAAAGACAATTTCTATGTAGAGTGACAAGGTGTCCTGTTTTTTGCATTGAACTACAAAGTAGAAAACTATGAAACTCACGAGTAATGAAGCACTTGGGATATAAACAGAGTAAAGATGAACAACACCATGTAAAACTTAAAGGTGACCAGGATCAATCAATCAGGTCAAACGGTTACCTTAATGAGGGGTGCAGTTTAAGAGAGGGCCGGAATGGCCACGAATCCCTGTAGCGAAAAAAGACAGTGAAGGAAACGGGGTGAGAGGTGAGAAATTCTGAACAAAAGCAAACAGTCAGGCAGGAGGAGAACCTTCAACTGGACATGTTTTACATGTCAGCCTATGATGGCTTTAATAAGCACGTCACCATATCTATTCTTAGAAAATTATAACAGATATTAAATAAACAACAAAACACATCTAATTATGTTCAGACTGCATCAGCACACTTTTACTACAAAAAGTACAATCAATATCACTTAACCCCCCAGAGCTTCACTGAACCTTAAGATAATGATCTGTAGTTTTTAAAGACCAAAATGTAAATTTATGTTCATAAGTTATATAAAAGTACTCTGAGCATTCTGCCCCAGTGATAGTCTTTTATTCCTCTGAAGATACAATGATGGTCTTTAATTTCTAAGAGATCAGGAAAAACATGAGGTGGTTAAAGAGGAAAGTTTAAAACACACTGGTTATTTTGTACAAGATTACGTGATCAAACCTACACAAGATCACAAGATAATTTAAACAGACATCCATCAAACTGACTGTAGAAAAAGTTGCTTCTTCTTACTAAAATACATCATATTCATATATCAAAAGAGTAACAAATATAATTTTATTTACAGTCATATGCAAGATGGCACACCTATTAATCATTTTTAGTTCTAAATATTTGGGTGTTTGGTACTAACAGAAAATGTGCAATATGCATTAAATCAAAATTTGACAGGTGCAAAAGTATGGGCACCTCAACAGAAAAGTGACAATAATAATTAGTTGATTCTCCTTTTGCAAAAATAACAGCCTCTAGTCGCTTCCTGTAGCTTTTAATCAGTTCCTGGATCCTGGATGAAGGTATTTTTGACCATTCCTCTTTACAAAACAATTCCAGTTCAGTTAAGTTTGATGGTCACCGAGCATGGACAGCCCGCTTCAAATCATCCCACAGATGTTCAATGATATTCAGGTCTGGGGACTGGAATGGCCATTCCAGAACATTGTATTTGTTCCTATTCATGAATGCCTAAGTAGATTTGGTGTTTTGGATCATTGTCTTGCTGAAATATCCATCCCCGGCATAACTTCAACTTCGTCACTGATTCTTGAACATTATTCTCAAGAATCTGCTGATCTGCTGTACATTTGTACTTTTAAAGTGTAGTGGGAGTATAAAATAAAATAACTCTTTAATGACCTTAAGTATTATAAAACTTTAAAGACAGTATGCTTTCGAACACATCTAACTCCAAACCTAGAACCCAAAAGACAGGATGCTTCAGAATTCTCTTTTAAATGTGGCAGCAACAGTGAGATAAAACCCAACCTGACCTTCAACCAGACCATATTCTCATGCTTCAGCAGATGGTGTGCTAGTGTTTAGACTGCTACCCAATTTAAATGTCTCTGAAGCCCTTATTTTATTAAAAAGATACCTTATAATTCCACTCCAACGAGGCATGAAGTAACCAGATGCAGATGGATTGTGTGCATAATAATCAATTTGCAGTGACAGCAGTAAAAAGGGTGTACTGAAGTAAGCAAAGACTGATGCACTCACATGAGCAGGCTTCCCGGAGCAGACATGGATCTCTCTTCCCTTCTACTGGGACACTCAAAAGGGTTGCCGAAAGAACGCTTTCGCAACATGGCCTTTACCAGAATCTACACCGCAGCACCAGCATGAGATTGGGTAAATGGTTTGAAAAATAAGAACAGACATTAAGACATTATTAATATACATATATTAACATTTTTGCACATGTCTTTTCTATTGTTTTTTCTATTTATATATAATGCCATGTGCACTTTAAGGAGGAGCTTAAATCTTGTTATACAATGTATATTGTGTATGCGGGGTATAATGACAATAAAGGCTTTCTATTCTATTCTAATATTCATATAAAACGATGACATATTTAAAATGATGTATTTAAGTGTCAGGATGTTCATTTTGTAGTTTTTTACTACAATTACAGACTGTAGTTCATATGTTTCCACTTAATTCTCTTTACTCTGTTTTTTAATGACCATTATAAAAAAGGTAGTTCCATTCCTGAAATCCGATTGGCTGAGCCGTTTGTCCAGCCATGACATTGACAATAATGCACACCTTCACATTCGTATCATTCATTTGTATCATTATTTTAAATCATGTAATATAAATGGAAATATAGATTAATAAAAACATTAAGACAATTCCTGAGCATGAGAACTAAACCTGTTGAGACAGTTGTATATAAATTGTGTTTTCTAACATGGTCACTAGGTGGCATTTTTTATTGTTAGAGATACTGTATCCTGTTACTCAGCGATCAATGTTTACTTTAAAAAAACAGACTAGATTATGTGGCGGAAAACCAGTTTATCAATAGTTTTGTCAATGAACACATTTATGAATCAAACCTTATTTCTTTTATTATAGTGTGTTTGTAACCATTTTATAAAAGCGATAAGGCACTCGAGGTTATGTATTATTGCGAATAAAGAGGTGTAACTGTACTCCACTATAGGTCATGTATAATGACACCTCTTTCCCACTATAATGCAAAACTTCTCATGGTTAATTGGTTCAATAACCCAACACAGCAAGATGCTTACATAGTGGTGGTGTGTTAGTGTGCATTTGGCTGGTATTAGTGGATAAGAAACATCAGTGCTGTTTTTTAATCACTCTGTACCACTTACTGTCCCCTTTCAGACATGGCTATCATATTGCTCTACTGTGTAGCTATAAAATCAGACAGTAAGTCACCTGTTGCAGCACAGTGTGTGTTAATCATTCTCTAATCAGTCATCAGTGATCACAGGACTCCACCTACAGGATGCTAATGGCTGGACTTTTATGACTGGTTGATTATTCCCAGTATAGCATTAACAATTTCCAGTAGCAGGGTTGTTTCTGATTCACACGAAGGAACACTAAACACAGTTACACACCCCTCACCACATCTGTGTTACTACAGGGCTAATCCATTCACCTCTCAAATAATACCTGCTATGTTGAGAAACTAACAAAGCATGTAGACAAACAGACAAAACTACAGTCTGTAATTGTAGAACTATGTGAATATAATGTACAATGAGAGTAGAAACTAATGTACCAGGTAAACTGTTTAGCAGGGTGGGCCAGTAGTTGGGTGGCCAACAAAGATTGTTGTATGAATAACACACATTTCTTTTCATGCATTCTGTCGACATAGCAAACACCCCAAACTAAATGATAACTGGTCGGCACAATGCTTAATGCTTAAATGCTTTAATGCTTAAAACATCCGCCAGCCTTTAACTCTGAAGATCCAGGTTTGAATCCCGAACTGTGTGGAGTTTCCATGTACTTCCCGTGTCTGTGTGGATTTCCTCCGGGTTCTTGGGTCTTCTTCCACAGTCAAAAAACATTCATAATGTGTGTCTGTGTAAGTGAGTATGTGCCCAACGATGGATTGGTGCTCTGTCCTAGGTGTCCCCATCCCTCCCTTCCTGCAACCCTCATAGAAGATAAAATGGAAGATAATAAGATGATTGATAAATACATACCTTACCTTTAAATTTATTTTTAGCTGAAAATATGAGGTTTGTTGTTCTAACAAGGACAAGAAGTCCTTATTATATCAAGATGTAAACAGGTTCTCCTCTCCAAAATGTGAGCCAAGAACACACATATACACACACACGCACTCACCACAGCAGACAGGCTCGGGACAAACTTGACCGAGTTCTGAATTTCCTCCTCGGTCACCTCCACCACTGTGCAGTGCTCCTCTTCTAAAGGTAATGGGTCGGTGCCATCTCGAGTCACCCAGGGATCCAGCTACTCCAACACACACATGCACACACTGAAAGAAAGCGTCTGGATGGCTTAAGGCTAAAGCTCTCAGATGTTCTACTTAATTCCCCTCAATCCTGAATGGAAAGGCAGCTTTCTATGATTCAACCGTTTGTACATGAACGACTGCCGCTTGCTCTTTATGCTGATGGCTGGGAATTTGAAAGATATTTTTTTTTAACCTTTATGTGATTTCGCATATTTTTAGTGAAATGAGCACACTAGAAGAGCTTTATATCTTTATCGGTTCTTTTTGAACAAACTGGCTTTTAGAGGTAGGTTTCAACTTTGCATTTAGTGTTATTTATTTATCATATTAAAAACTGATTGGTTACAAAGTGTTGTCACCATAATGATATGCAGGATAACATCACATTTATACTAAAACTGTATTGCCTTCCACTTAATGTATCACAGCGCGGGGATCTGACCCAGCACCATTATTTTATTTTTATATAAAATAATATTGCATAAAGGCAGTACGGTGGCTTAGTGGTTAGCACGTTGACCACTCAGCGCAAATCCCCATCTGGGTGGAGTTTCCATGTTCCCCCCGTGTCCGTGTGGGTTTCCTCCGGGTTCTCCGGTTTCCTCCCACATGGATCAAGTCAACTGAGTTCTCCGAATTGCCCCATATACAGTAGAGTCTGTGTGTCTGTGAGTGAGTTTGTGCCCAGCGAAAGATTGGCGTCCTGTCCTGGGTGTATCTGCCCAGCGCCCGAAACGTTATCCCCTGGATGAGCATGGGAAACCCCCCTGCAACCCTAATGTAAGATAAAGCGAAAGATAATGGATTGATAGAATATTGCAGTATATTGCAAATATTTGAGATTGTCTGTTATTACAAATCACATAAATCAATACTGTGGTCAGACTGAAAAAGCTGGCCTAGCGTTACGTCCTTTATAAATTCATTCAAAGCTTATTTTGGTCAGACTCAAGCCATGAATACATTCATTTAATAAAGAAATTAAAAAAGATTTGATATGTAGTAATATGGCATTATAAGTGGAGGTCCAACTTTAACCTACCTTAATCTCAGGAATTGTGATCCTACTGTCTGGGTTTTTATCCAGCATTCTTTTGATCAGGTTTTTGAGGTCTTCACTGATAGCTGGCCTAAAGGAAATACAGTAGTGTATGGTTATAATCAGCTGTGGAATTAAACAGGCTACATTCTGTAGTATGCAAAATCATATTCAACTTATTTTTGCAGTGAAATCATTTAGACATTATAATTTTAACAATCCACTATTCATGTTTCACTAAAATGCAGACCCCATGTTCAAAAAAGGTGGACCCCCCGAGACCCTACTAGAGGATTAGGCAGAAGACAATGAATAAATGAATGAATTTAGAGCAGCCAATTTATCTTGAATCCATGTTTTTGGACTGAGAGGAAGCCGGAGGACCTGAAAGAAACCCATACGGACACGGTGAGAACCTGGAAACTTCGAAATCCCCCGTGGTAGACATGCTAGGTCCCACTAAGCCACCGTGCTTATATATAATATAATAAATTTTTAATTACATTTGTTAAATGTAAATATATTTGGATATTGCAAAACACTAAACAGAGTGATTTATTTTGTGTATACATAAGGTACATTGCCCGCTTTTAATTGCCCCTCTATAGTGTGTGTCTATGTATTTGTTCCAAGCGATGTATTGGCCCCCAGCGCCCAAAACATCCTCCCCTGGATGGGAATAGGGAGCACTTCCCTCCCCATGACCCTGATATAGGATTAATGTACATTGTAAAATGTTAATGTGAAAATACATTGTTCTTAATATAATCCACTTGTATCAATTGGACTGAATGAGAAAATGATTATTACTGTGTTGCATACATTTTGTCTGTATGTAGTTGACCCCTGCTGTGAGCACTGATGCCAATACAGATGCTGTTTATTGCACTTTACTATTAACATTTATCAGTAAAACACTTTCTTTAAAGACTTTAGTAAGCAGTGTTTAGTAACTCAAGTATACATCTATATTACTTCACATTAATATCTATTGTAAACCAGTAAAAGTACATTAATTCAGTTTGCCTGACCTGAAGGCATTCTATTTTCCAAGCTGTGAGTGTGAACATGTGGGTGTGAGACACCATCAAGAAAGTGCTTCCATTAGCTGATAGCAACCTGTCCAGTAGCTCACTCGAGCTGTCAATCATCCTCAGAATTCTACTGCCTTGGCAAAAATGCACACGCACTTCCTACACACTGATTGAGAGATCTGTGAAGAGGCTACCTTCATGTACGGAATAAGGCAATAACTTTTCCTAGCTGTTGGTGAGATCTGTAATTTCATGAATAATGAGTTCTTCTTTCATATGCTTTCTAACGCCACCATAATGAATATACACTGCCTGGCCTGAAAAAAAGGTCGCCACATAAATATACCTTAGCAAATGGATACAATTGGTCAGGTCTAGGTTCAGCAACAGTATGTGCTCAAAGGATGAGGTCAGCTGACCTCCTGAATATACTGAATTACCAGGCTATTCCATCAATGGATAATCTTCCCATTCCCGATGGATATTCCAAGATGACAATGTCAGGATTCATTGGCTTAAATTGTGAGAGAACGGTTCAGGGAGCATGAGACATCATTCTCACAAATGGATTGGCCACCACAGAGTCCAGGCGTTAACTCCATTGAGAATCTTTGGGATGTGCTGAAGAAGGCTTTGCACAGCAGTCACTCACTTCAAGATTTTGGTGAAAAATTAATACAATACTGGATGAAAATATATCTTGGGACATTGCAGAAGCTTATCGAAACAATGCCACAGCGAATGCATGCCGTAATCAAAGTTAAAGGCAGTCCAAAGTAATATTAGTGTGACCTTTTTTTGGTTGCGACTTTTTTTTTTTTTCAGGCAATGTATGACCAGCTTTTCCAAAACAACAGTCGATCTGTGTTTGTAAATCCTCTGATGGGTTTTTAACAGGTGAAAACAACAGCTAAAACTCACATCTCAGGAAATTCCACAGGCTTGCTCCTGATCTTGTTATGAAGTGCCAGAATGTACTCATCGATAAAAGGACACTAGAGAGACAGATGTCATTAGATGTTATGCCTTTTATACATGATATGGGATCACATGACAAATCCGAACAGTTTTGAGCTATGGTTTATCTTATGTTTGCAATAATCCATAATTAATCTACACTATTTACCAAGTTATAATATAAACTGGTAGTTTGGGTCCTTAAATCTGATTGGCTGAGCGGTTTGTCCAGCTGTGACATTATTGACAATAATGCACACCTCTGTCCGCTTCACATACTGTACGTATCAATGCATGAAATACAAGTGGGTTTCTTTAGGATTCTCTGCTTTCCCCGACATTTCAAAAACAGGTATTCAAGGCTGCTTCAAATTGCCCCTATATAGTGTGTGTCTGAGTGTATGCCCAGCGATAGAGTGGCACCCTGTACTGTTTGTATCTGCCAGAAACTTTCTTCCCTGGATGAGCATGGGGAACCTCCTCGTGACGATAGTAGAGGATTAGGCAAAAGATAATGGATGGATAAATTAGTATGCTGAACAATAAATAATACAATTGCATCTGTTAGTTTGGAAACCGCTGACCGAAAACATGAGAAGTATGCTTTTGTTGAAGAGATGACAGTATGAACTATTCTAGCTTTCTGAAAAATCGTACTTGAATAAACATCTAAATCATCACTATGATCTGTGAAAACACTAAAAGGACCTTATGTGACTAGCACTTGAAACTATTTTACTTCCAGTGTAAACATTACTGCAGTGACAGCATGCTAGGGTGTGTTGCTCTAGTACATTTACATTACATTACATTTAGTCATTTAGCAGACGCTTTTATCCAAAGCGACTTACAAATGAGAACACCACAAGTCAGTAGTTATGAAAAAAGTACAAGTGTATCAAGTGCTTCTGGAGTTTATAAACACTGTGCCCTTTCACTGTGCATACACTTAGACACATCTAACTCATACCTCCACTTTGTATATGTAGAAACAGAGAGAGCAGCTCATCTATATTTGTACAGTTTATGTTAGTCATCCCCAAATCAGTCATCAGCGCTTACAGCATGATGCCTACACTGATGCTGTGACTGGAGCATTTTGATTGGAGGTAAGTTCTCTGGTGATATTACTTTTCTAATTATTTATTCATCCATTAGCTTCCACTTAATACTCTAAGGTTGTGGGGGAAGGGGATCCCCATGCCCATCCAGGGGAGAATGTTTTGGGTGCTGGGCAGATACACCCACGATAGAGCACCAATCTATTGCTGGGCACACACTCACACAAACTCACTTTTATATGGGGCAATTTTAGAGCATTCAATTAACCTTCAATGGACTGTGGGAGGAAATCAGCGAAACCGAAGGAAACCCACACGGACACAGGGAAAACATGGAAAGTCCACCCAGATTGGGATTCGAACCTGGATCCCCAGCGCTGACAGGTGAAAGTGCTAACCACTAAGCCACCATGATGCCCTGTTTCATCCATATTAACTGTTAAAAGAGAACCTGCAAAGTTCAATTGAGCTAACAAATATTTTAATATGTACATTAATCAGCGGCAGAGACTGGTTTTTCCCAGCGCCTTTAGTCCTAGGTCTTACCTTTCCATATAGGAAGCAGTATAGTGTCACTCCCATAGCCCACACATCAAGAGCCTGCGACAGAAAATACATTACATGATATTACATAAGTATTTTAAGCTCAGTCCTTTATTTATTTTATAGTCATAAAGAAGTTTTACACAGTAATTTAAAACATCAACAAAAGGAATACCAAACGCAAGGTATCAATGGCACAGAGAAACTTGAGATGAACAGCTCTTAAGTACATTACTAATTAAATAACAAATGTCACCAAGAGGTAGATAATAAACAGTAAGCTACATTCCATGCATGAGCACCATTCAAAATCAAATTACCAGGTTATACACCAGTGTTATACACATATATTATATTGTAAAAAAGGCTAACTGAAGTCCTTAAATCTGATTGGCTGAGCTGTTTGTCCAGCCATTATATAAATGATAATAATGCACAACTCTGAGCACTTCACATTCGTATCAATGCAGGATATACAATACATCATTTGTTACCATTACAAACATCAGAATGTAACTGTTTTATAAAAGCAATAAGGCACTCGAGGTTGTGTATTATTGTGAATAAAACACGGAAAAGAGGTGTATGTGTACTCCGCTATATGTTGTGTCTAATAACACCTCTTTCCTGTGATTTATTCACAATAATACACAAGCTCTTTTACACACTAAATTCTTTACACATAGTCCACAGAAATCTGTGTGTGTGTAGATAGAGTCTAGCAAATAAATAACTTTTTTTATGCATTCCACTCTAGTAATGTTGATTTATTTTATTTCGATAACAGTGAATATTCTGTTTTTAAAAGTTTTTAAGTGAAGTTTTTAAAAAAATATATTTAGTTATATTTTTATTTAAAAGGACTTCAATGGAATTTGGGCTTTTCTAAAAAAATATATCATGTTCATTTGTGCTGAACAGAGAAGATGCTCCCATTAATCCTTCTTTTTAATTTATTAACAGTTCAAGGCGAATGGGCTGCGATAGTTTGCATATTGAAATATTTCTTTTACTTTAGGAAGGTGGAAGGGGAATAAGTTGGCAAAACTTATTACAGCAATAAAGCATTAAAAAAACACCTGCAATATGATGAACATACAATATTGGGAGGAAATGCTTAGGCAGTATTAAATTTTGGTGTCATATTTAAAAAGAACCAAATTGGTTCAAAATGGTTTGATTTCTTCCAAAAGAAAATAGTCACTGAAAGCAAAGCAACATTTAATTAATGACTATTAAAATGTAAAAACAAAAATACTCAAGACCAATGGAATAAAGGAAAGAATTATTTTATATAATGTGCAAACATAATCTGTGGCATGGTATTCAAATCCCGATCTGGGTGGAGTCTGCATGTTCCCACCTGTGTCTGCATGGGTTTTCTCTGAGTTCTCCAAGTCCAAAAACATGGATTTAAGTAAATGGACTGCTCTAAAATTGCCCCCAATGTAAATTGCCACTATATGGTGTGTTTGTGTGAGTAAATGTGTGTCCAGCGATCGATTGGCATCTTGTCCTGGGTGTATCTGCCCAGTGCCCGAAATAGAGAACCCCCCCTCCCTCATAGCCAAGTATATAAATGCTTTCATCTTTGTGAAAGTAGTTTGGTAAAGGCCCAGTTATGTTCCAATACCTCCTCCTTGGATCACCACCTCACCGTGGTGGAGGAGTTTGCGTGCCTGAATGATCCTAGGAGCTATGGTGTCTGGGGCAAAAAGCCCCTGGCAGGGTCTCCCAAGGCAAATTGGTCCTAGGTGACAGGCCAGACAAAGAGTGGTCCACTAAAAACCCCTATGAAAAGAAACACCAGGAATAAGTGTACCCTGCCCGATTTAGGGTTATCGGGGCCCCACCCTGGAGCCAGGCCTTTCCCATGGTGCCTGGCCGGGCCCAGCCCGAAGGAGTCACATGGGTTCCCCCTCAAATTGGCTCACAACCTGTGAGGGGGGTAGTAATAGGGGTTCGGTGCAGTGTGGATCGGGCAGTGGCCGGAGGCGTGGGCCTGGGCGTCGCGATCCTTGGTTGCTGAAATTGGCTTTCGGAACTTGGAACGTCACTTCACTGGCAGGGAAGGAGCCTGAGCTTGTGCGGGAGGTTGAGAGATACCAGCTAGATATAGTCGGGCTAACCTCAACGCACAGCTTAGGTTCTGGGTCCAATCTCCTTGAGAGGGGCTGGACTGTTTTTTTCTGGAGTTGCCCTTGGCAAGAGGCGTCGGGCAGGTGTGGGCTTTCTTGTGGCCCCCCGGCTTGAAGCGTGCATGTTGGGTATTTCTTCGGTGGACGAGAGGGTAGCGTCCCTACGCCTTCGGGTTGGGGAATGGGTACTGACTGTTGTCTATGCTTATGCGGCGAATGGCAGTTTAGAGTGCCCAGCCTTCTTGGAGTCTGTGGGGGGGTACTAGAAAATGCTCCTCCTGGAGACTCTGTAGTCCTACTGGGGGACTTCAACACTCACGTGGGCAATGAAAGTGAGACCTGGAGAGGTGTGATTGGGAGGAACGGCCTCTCTGATCTGAACTCGAGTGGTGTTCAGTTGTTGGACTTCTGTGCACATAAGTGCACATGGCGCCAGGATGCCCTAGGCCGCAGTTCAATGATTGCCTTTGTAGTTGTGTCATTGGACTTGCGGCCATGTGTCTTGGACACTCGGGTGAAGAGAGGAGCTGAGCTGTCAACTGATCACCACCTGATGGAGAGTTGGATCCGATGGCAGGGAAAGATGCCGGTCAGACCAGGCAAACCTAAACATATAGTGAGGGTTTGCTGAGAACGTCTGGCAGAAGAACCCGTCAGAAGGATGTTCAACTCTCACCTCCGTCATAGCTTTAACCTCATTCCGGGGGTGGTGGGGTACATTGAACCCGAATGGGCCATGTTCCGTTTCTCCGTTGTTGAGGTGGCGGACAGGAGCTGTTGTCGAAAGGTAGTTGGTGTCTGTCGTGGCGGTAACCCTCGAACACGGTGGTGGTCACCCCGTGTAAGAGATGCCGTCTGAGATGCCGTCTGACCGGTACCGACAGGCCAAGCGATTTGCGGCTTCGTGCGACGTGGAGTCAAAAACCCGGGTTTGGAAGGAGTTCGGTGAGACCTTGGAAAGTGACTTTCAGTCAGCTCCTAGAAGATTCTGGTAAACTGTCAGGCGACTCAGGAGGGGAAAGCAGTGTGCCACCAACACAGTATATAGTGGAGGGGGTGCACTGTTGACTTCGACTGGAAGGAATACTTCAAGGACCTTCTCAATCCCACCAATATGCCCTCCGGAGAGGAGGCAGAGTCAGAAGACCCGGGAGGAGGCTTGTCCATCACTGTGGCTGAAGTCGCTAAGGTAGTCAGAGGGCTCCTTGGTGGCAGGGCTTCTGGGGTGGATGAGATCCGCCCGGAGTTCCTCAAAGCTCTGGATGTTGTGGGGCAGTCTTGGCTGACCCGCCTCTTCAACATTGCATGGTCGGACATTGCATGGTCGGACTTGTTTCCAGTGAGGGTTGGACTCCGTCAGGGCTGTCCTTTGTCACCGGTTCTGTTCATAATTTATATGGACAGAATTTCTAGGCGCAGCCAGGGGATGGAGGGTGTCCGCTTTGAGTGATCTGAGGATCACGTCGCTGCTGTTTGCAGACGATGAACTTCAGCACTTACTGGATTGGTTTGCAGCTGAATGTGAAGCGGCCGGGATGAAAATCAGCACCTCCAAATCTAAGACCATGGTTCTCGGTCGGAAAAGGTTAGAGAGTCCTTTCTGGGTCAGGGATGAGATCTTGCCTCAAGTGGAGGAGTTTAAGTATCTCGGGGTCTTGTTCACGAGTGATGGTAATATGGAGCGTGAGATTGACAGACGGATCAGCGTGGGGTCAGCGGTGATGCGGACCCTATACTGGTCTGTTGTGGTAAAGAAGGAGTTGAGCCACAAGGCAAGGCTCTCGATTTACCAGTCAATCTACGTTCCGACCCTCACCTATGGTCATAAGCTTTGGGTAATGACCGAAAGAATAAGATCGCGAATACAAGCGGCAGAAATGGGTTTTCTCCGCAGGGTGGCTGGGCTCTCCCTTAGAGATAGGGTGAGATGCTCGGTCATCCGGGAGAGACTCGGAGTGGAGCCGCTACTCCTCCGCATCGAAAGGAGCCAGTTGAGGTGGTTCGGGCATCTGGTAAGGATGCCTCCTGGGCGCCTTCCTAGGGAGGTGTTCCAGGCAAGTCCAGCTGGGAGGAGACCCCGGGGAAGACCCAGGAAACGCTGGAGGGATTATATCTCTCAGCTGGTCTGAGAACGCCTCGGGGTTCCCCCAGTTGATCTGGTGGAGGTGGCTGGGGCGAGGGAGGTCTGGGTCTGCCTACTTCGGTTGCTGCCCCCGCGACCCGAACCCCGGACAAGCGGAAAATAATGGATGGATGGATGGATGTTCCAATACGACTTTGATCCATTCCAAAAATCCCTGAAGAGCCCCCAAGATCCCTAAAAAAATGGTTGGGTGAGTGAATTTGTTATAAAGAAATTAGACTGGCCCACACAGATTCCTTACATCAACCAAATTAAACACATAAACTGTGTGTATGTGAACAAAAACTGCTCTTAGAAACATTACAAAAACTCATAGAAAGCTAATGAAAGTCAACAACAAAAAGAGACCAACTTAGAAACAGATGTAATAAAAGCTTCTGCAGGTGTATTATATATATATGTTTTAATACATTATTTCGCATAGTGTTTGTATATTTGTTTTCAGATATGCTTCAACAGTTCATATTACAGAGTGGGCTGGAACATATGTAATTCTGAACCATTGGATGAAGGTGAGCTACAAAGCAGTTGAAACAACACTCAACTTAAGAGCTGATGAACAGTATAAAATTGAATAGAAGCAAATCAAGATAAAAGACACAGATTTGATACTGGTGCACAGCTTGCTGAAGGTTGTCATTCAACAGAAAATGATCATCCGCATGCATAAGATGACCTGAAAGTTTCTACGGCAGGCAGCCAGAGTGAGGCTTAAACCCCGAAGCTTCATATATCATGAGGATTATCTCTAAGCCTGTGCAGTGACACACTGCTAAGCCCTGGCGCGGCAGGTTAATGTATTTATACAGAAAAGGTTCCGTTTGTTGTTTTTGGAGCATGTTATTGGCACTTGCCGTATTTTTCACATGTACACAATGAAAAGCCATGGTGAGATATGTGTCAATATACACATCAATAAAGTACACAGACACAAATGCATTGTTTACCTTTCCACTGAAACTCTTTCGGTTGTCAGATAGAGTCTCTGGCGCCATGAACGCTGGTGTTCCGGCAGTGCTGGAAAGCAAGGCGTCGTTGCCCTCAAACTGGTTACTAACACCAAAATCAGCAATCTTTACGTGGCCGTCGTCTCCCAGCAACAGGTTTGAAGGTTTAATGTCTCGGTGGACAATTTTCTGATAATGCACTGAGAAGTAAATATGCAAGGTGTTAAAAATATGCAAACATTTTTTGTTTCTCAATATTGTCATCAGTAATTTGATAACAGACTAAAAAAAGTAAACCATCTAATACATTTGCCATTAAGGCTTTAAGTCTACACTAAATTTCTGATCATATACAACTTAAAAAGTTCAAACGTTACCCCATGGCTTATAAAAGTATAAGGTGGAACCATTAAGACTTTGAAAACTACTTTTAGAACAGTTAGACATATAAAGACCCGCTGACCCAGATGGTTTAAACTCTTAACCTAATGGTTTGATGTGTTGTATAGACAGCTTCATCCTCTTTCAGCTGTTTCTTTTAAGGGTCAACACAACAGAGCAGATATTTCACTTCGCACAATTGTTCTGGATGCCCTTCCTAAGACAACACTGCAGACTTGAAATCAGCACCAATGATGCAATTTATTATTTTCAATTTATTATTCGCCATTCAAACTCCACAGCTTGTGTTAGCCTCACTTGGGAGTCGAACCCAGGACATACTTGCGGTGTGGTGGAGCTACGTGCTGCGACACTGACTGAATTAATGACAATTTCACAGCAGGATGAGTAGAAACCGGAATTTAGCATCGCCATCCTCTCCATTGACATGTCTATTTCTTAAGTTGAAGTTTAATTTTTTATGTAGCACATTGACGGTGGTGCTGGGCGAGGAGAGATGGAGACAATGGCGTTGATTAGGGAGATTAATTAGCGCACCTGATGCGGCTCAGTCTGATGACCGTGTGCCTTAATAAGCTGATACATCACATGCTGCAGGTAGTGAGAGATTCCATGGACCCGATGGAGGCAGGATTTCAGCGAAAGAGAACGTCACCTGTGAGCTGAGTGGGTATGTTCTCCAGCGGGAGTTTATGCCCACTGGAGAACATGGCCATGCAGCTCGCAGGTGACGTTATCTGCCATGCGAGTCCTCATCTGTCCCATGTTTTGACACCAAAATCTAACGAGGGGTGGGTATGAATGGGGACTGGAGACAGGATGTCTCTTGGACAGGAGTGGGCCGGGAGTATTTAAAGATGGGTCTAACAGCTTCTAAATGCTCTTTATGAGGACCGAGGCTCAGTGCGGGCCTCCAGGCAGAATATGGCATGTGGGAGGAAACCAGAAAACCCATGCAGGCACAGGAAGGACATGCAGACTCCACAAAGAAGCCACTTTTATTTGGTCTGACCAGAAATGAAACCATTGCACTTAAAATTTTTAATGTTGCAATTAAAATCATTGTGAACACTGTATATGTTTCCCCATTCTGGTTACATTGTATTTATGTTGCACCCAATTCAGACCCTTATTTGGCTTTCTTTAATACAGTATGTATTCAGATCTGGAGGCTCCAAGGGCAAACAAATGCATTCTATGCCACCGTTGAACATAGTTTTTAAAATGTGCCATTGATGTCACTTTACTAAATTGGGAAGAGAACGTGCTCTCTAACAGCAAACTTCACTCTCTAACAGCATGGCCAGTTTGCTCTGCTTGGTCTCTGATTCCAGATAGATGTTAGATCACTGACCTCCAGATGCCACACACCAAAGCCTCCCAAATAAAGTCTGGGACTCCAAAGCTATACTAATGTCATTGTAGTGTTTCAGTGAACAAGTTTAAGGTTTGGAGTAAAATGTCTTGGTTATGATTTATCTAATGCAATCCCGTCTTAAGTCTCTAAAGTGAAGAGATACTAATGGGCTTTTCTTTAGTTGCCTAAATGAATTGAAGCAAAAAATTTTTAAAATTATGTCTGTAGCCGCTACACTTTTTGAGTGCTGAATGAGAAGTCAAGAGCAGAGTTGGTACATCATACTAAAGGAAAGTGCCATCATGTGGTAAATGGTCAGTTGGTAATGGCAGAACGTGTTAGTGATCCTTCAGAAATATTAATTTACATCCTGATGGCTTAGCGGCACAGTGGCTTAATGGTTAGTACATCCACCTCTCAGCACTGGTAATCCAGGTTTGAATCAAGTTAAGTTCAAGTTATTTATTTATATAGCGCTTTTTACAACAGTACATTGTCACAAAGCAGCTTTACAGAATGAAAAGCCTTTAAACCCCCAAAGAGCAAGCCGAAGCGACAGTGGCAAGAAAAAATTCCTCTTTATGTTGTTATTTAAGGAAGAAACCTTGGGAGGACCAAGACTCAGTGGGGGACTCATCCTCCTTGAGCGGCCAGGCAGCAACAACAATGTAGGAATCCCGATCTGGCTGGAGTTTCCATCTACTCCACGTGTCCGTGTGGGTTTTCTTCGGGTTATCCAAGTTCCTCCCACAGTTTAAAAACATGGATTCATGGTGAACTGGCTGCTCTAAAATGCCTGTCTAAATTTCCCCAATTTAGTGTGTGTGTGTATGTGTGATTGAGTGTGGCCAGTGATGGATTGCCACCCTGTCCTTGTGTATCTGCTTGGATAAGATACACAAGTGGGATTAAGCCAGTGATTCTCAATTATTTTCTGTTAAGCCGCCCCTAGGAAGAAAAAAACATTTTGCCCCCCCCCCCCCCCCCCCCCCCCCCCCCCCCCCCCCCCCCCCCCCCCCCCCCCCCCCCCCCCCCCCCCCCCCCCCCCCCCCCCCCCCCCCCCCCCCCCCCCCCCCCCCCCCCCAACAATTTGTGCTGTTTTTTTTTTTTTTGAGGAAGTCAGAACTGATGTCTCCAACGCGCCAGTTTTGCAGTGCACAGCTTTTCTGAAGTAGCTTTCATAAAGCGTTATGATTGCTGGATATACGCGTCACATTTACGATTAAAAAACTCAAGCGGCTTATCGGCGTGATTGGGGTGTAATGTCTTTAAGTGACACCTTCATCTATTTGGCTTCACGCTGTCCGCTGCCAACATTTTAAGACACAGCAGACACACCGGTCTTTCTTTGTCTCCCACCTTCGTTACAGTGAAGTTACAGTTACAGTGAAGCCAAGCGCTACATTCGCTTCGACATTTAACTTTCGGTTGACTTTTGTTGGTCTCATTATCTTCGTCTCTCTCCGCCTTTCTCTCCTCATCCCTGTTAAATATTTTTCCGTGTTGTCTCTTGAGGGTTTGTTCAGTACACTTAATATCACTTGCTCTGTGATTTCTTGTTATGCGCCCCCCCCATGCACTGCACTGCGCCCCCCCAGGGGGGCGCGCCCCACTATTTGAGAAGCACTGGATTAAGCGGAAGTTAATGGATTAATGAATAATGCTAAAGAAAATCAAATTAATCAAAGGAAGAGATCAAGGGGTGGATGTATGCTTTTGGATAAAAGCGTCTGCTAAACGACTAAATGTAAATGTAGAATTCACTTCTATTAAATTGGACCTAATAATACAGGAAACCGAAGTTGTAGCTGCATTATTCCTATCCCAGCAGTGTTACTGAGGTGTTTTAATGAAACTACAGCAGCACTGCTGCACTAAAACCCCCTCACTGCATCAGTGTCACTGCACAACTGACAATAAACAATACACCACCCAAATTATACCTGTTCTGTTCTGGAGCAAGGAGGTGTGTCCAAAATTTTGACAGATATTGTGTATATATAAACACACAGCCACACACTCCCCCCACCCATCCATTATCTTCCGTTTTATCCTATATTAGGGTTGCGGGGGGGTTCCCCAGGCCCATGCAGGGGAGAGCGTTTCGGGCGCTGGGCAGATGCACCCATGACAGGGCGCCAATCTATCGCTGGGCACACACTCACTCACTCAGACACGCACACAGACACACAGACTTCCCTCAGAGATGTGAGGATCATAACGACGAAGAAAAGGGTGCTAAAAAAATTAAACACCCACCCACAAGGCAAGTTGCTTTTTCATTTGTATGTCCATTCATCCATTATTTTCCGCTTTTTATCCTCTATTAGGGTCCCGGGGGGGTTTCCCATGCCCATCCAGGGGAGAACGTTTCAGGCCCTGGGCAGATACACCCAGGACAGGGCGCCAGTTCATCGCTGGGCACACACTCACTCACACAAACTCTATATGGGGCAATTTGGAGAACTCAATTGACTTGATTCATGTTTTTGGACTGCGAATCCCTAGCCCTGAGAGGAGAATGTGCTAACCACTAAGCCACACTCCCCCCACCCCAAAAAGAAAAAATCAAAAACATGGAAATCAGATAATTCAGCAAAGTAATTAAGTGTAGATAGTTCATCATAATATAACAGGAATGCACACTGATGAGGAGTGCAAATACAAAAATAATGAAGACACCTCATGTGGAGAACACATATTACTATTGTAGATTTATTGAAGCTTCATTGTGTCTCCTGTGGTGCCTCACACAGTGCGTATGAAAAATGATAGTAGCACACTTATCTGTGTTTATGCCTTATTTAAAAAAGATTCCTCCAAGCCACTCAACACTGTTCTGACCTCAGACAGGGGTGATCACCCACTGGAGTCCAGGGCATGAGAGAGATCAGTGCTGTAATAGATATCGATCTCTTGAATAACAAAAATAGCATAAAAACCACACAGTACCAGAGAGCCAGTGTCAAAGTACAATGAAGACTAGTGGGAAATGTCTACATCATTACAAACGATTGTAAATCAAACTAAAATGGGTGAATAAAGCAATTTACATGGATATATTTCCTTTAATATACAAGTCACATTTATATAGGAAAAGGACACAATAGGCTTAAATATACACCAGATTGCCAAAAGTTTTTGCTCACCCATCCAAATGATCAGAATCAGGTGTTCCAATCACTTCCAATACACATGGTCACATGTGTATAAAGTCAAGCACCTAGGCATGCAGACAGTTTTTAAAAACATTGGTAAAGGAATGGGTCGCTCTCTCAGGAGCTTAGTCAACAAATGCAGTTGTGAAGTTCCCTCGCTTCCATTGTCAACTGTCAGCTGTATTATAAGAAAATGGAAGTGTTTGGTAACGACAGCATCTCAGCCATTAAGTGGTAGGCCACATAAGCTGAGAGATGATCCCCTGATGCGCATATTGCCTTCATGTAGCCTTTAGATTAGCTTAAGAACAGTGCACAGAGAGCTTCATGGAATGGGTTTTCATGGTTAAGCAGGTGAATCCAAGCCATACATCACCAAGTGCAAAGCAAAGTGTGGGATGCAGTGGTGAAAAGCACACCGCCACTGAACTCTAGAGCAGTAGAGACACGTTCTCTGGAGTGACGAATCACACTTCTTTGGACGGGTCTGGGTTTGGCGGTTGCCAGGAGAATGATACTTGTTTGACTGCAAGTTTGGTGGGGGGGGTATGGTGTGGGGTTGTTTTTCAGGAGCTGGGCTTGGCCCCTTAGTTCCAGTGAAAGGAACTCTGAATGCTTCAGCATACAAGGACATTTTGGACAATTCCATGCTCCCATCTTTGTGGGAATAGTTTGAAGCTGAGCCCCTTCCTCTTCCAACATGGCTGTGCACCAGCACCCAAAGCAAGCTCCATAAAGACATGAACGACAGAGTATGCTGTGGATGAACTTGACTGGCCTGCATAAAGTCCTGACTTTAAACCGATAGAACATCTTTGGAATGAATAAGGACAGAGACTGAGAGCCAGGCCTCCTCTTCCAACATCACAAATGCACTTCTGGAAGAATGGTCAAAAATTCCAATAAACACACTCCTAAACCTTGCGGACAGCGTATCTAGAAGAGTTGAAGCTGTTCTAGCTGCAAAGGATGGACCGACGTCATACTGAACCCTAGGGATTAGGAATGGGATGTCACTTAAGCTCAGATGTGAGTCAAGGCAGGTGAACCAATACTTTAGGCAATATTGTGTATATGTGAAGGTCTTATTCGTCATACAACACAAGTGATGTTTACTTTCCATTTCCATTGTGCAATAATACAGGGTTCTCTAAATTCGAATTTAGAGAAGCTTAGAGTGGGGATGAGACACTTACAGATTTTGATGGTACGATTATATTTGAAGAATTTATCATGATTTTACGATTATTATGCAATAATTAATTTTACAAAATAGTGCCAGGAACCACAGGAACTATGTGCGATTTCTGATGTTTGTTATTTATTTAATGTAATGGTTTTGCCACAAAATATTTATTTATTAAAAGTAGAGAATCACTGTGTCCCTCAAAGTACAAATTCATATTCATCCATCCATCCATTATCTTCTGCTTTATCCTCTACTAGGGTTGCGCGGGGGGGGCGCCAATCTATCGCTGGGCACACATTCACTCCCACACACACACACATAAACACTCTATATGGGGAAATTTGGAGAACTCAATTAACTTGATCCATGTTTTTGGACTGGGAGGAAACCGGAGAACACAAATTCAAATTCATTGAAATAAAACTATAATTTTATTCTAACACAAAATAAACGAATAATTATGCAGTTATATTATATTATATAATATATTATATTATAATATAAATATTATTAAGTGTAACTTGATTTTTGTTCTGTGCAAGTTGCGAAATTTGGTCTCAAGTTCCTATAGGTGAGACGTTCTACAGTTCACCCCCTATAGAGGCTAAAAAAGGTTCACACCCTCATCTATTCTTAAAGTTGACATGTAAGTGGATTATAAGCATTTGCATCTTTAGGAGAACTACCCTACATACACATTTAAATAAAATCATGAAAAACGGATTCCTAAAAGCAAAACAATACTGGTTACTTATTCATCTGTTCAATGTGTGTGCTGCTGCTGATTAGTTTGTCTATTCAACCTGTATCTCTGACAACAGATATTCCCAGAGGATGACTAACTCACAGTACTCGATGCCCAGTACGATGTCCCTGAAGTAGAGACGAGCCTGCTCCAGAGTTAAAGAGTTATCCGTAGGCACCTCCATCACAGGGCTATGAAAAAAATAATAAAAAAAGATTTAGAAAAAGAAAGTTTAGGTAAATAAGAGTTGAGACACTGAGAAACATAGTGGACAAGGATTAAGAATTAATTTTATTAAATCTTTATTAAACACTGCAAATAAAATAAATGTACTTTATGCTTCCCAACCACTTTTCTTTTAGGTAAACCTGCTCATTTTATCAGGTGTACTTACTTCTGCACTTACATTCTGTATGCACATTGTTAGTCCCCTTCACTCTGTTCTATGATAATCAGTTTCCCCAAAGAGCAGGTATTAAGAGTGCTGTATGATTCTCTCTTTAACATAGTGGACAAATCTATGTCCACTTATTTATGTCTATTGTGATCTCTAATCAACACAAGTGCCTTATTGCCCCAACTTGTACACATAAAATCTCAGAGACAACTTATCTGTGGCTGCACAATGGTTGAACATTGTTCGTTTGTGTATTTTCTTTATTTACATTACTGACACTGAACTGTTATATATGCAAAAGTAATAGCAGCCCAACACACACTAACACACCAATCCACCACCAAAAAATATCCCACAAGGCTACTCTGGTGGTCCTGATCATTAGAGAACTAAAGCAAAGAGGATTAACAGAGTATGTATAAAACAGATGGAGTACAGTCTGTAATTGTAGAACTACAAAGGTTATGTACATGATGAGTGGAACTGAAAATATAAACAATAAATAGTAGGAAAAAAGAATTAACTGGTTCATATGTCATAGAATTTCCTTTTGCTGCCAAAGAGGGCCAGTGTTTGTGTGCAAACAAAACCATGGGAGTAACATTACCACACTAAAAAAAATAAAGATAAAAAAAAAGTAACTGACTGCTGACGAACAATTGGCATTAACCAAATCAGGTACAAAATAGAAGCATGGTATTCACTGGTCACTGGTTTTAAAAGTGATTTATAAAACAGGTAGTTCTGGTCCTTAAATCTGATTGGCTGAGGTGTTTGTCCAGTTATGATATTATTGACAATAATGCACACCTCTGACTGCTTTACATTCATATTATTGTTTTAAATCATGTACTATAAATAGAAAGAAAGATTAATGTTCACTTTAAAATTACTAGATAACATTGCAGAAGATCAGTTTATTATTAACTTTGTTATTTTCTCCATTAAACACATTTAGGAATCAAACCTTGTTTCATTATAATGTGTTTGTAACCATTTTATAAAAGCAATAAAGCACTTAAGGTTGTGTATTATTATGAATAAATCATGGTAAGGAGGTGTAACTGTACCTAATAACACCTTATTATTTAAAATAATGCACAACCTCTAATACCTTATTGCTTTAATATAACATTTTAATAATAAGACTTGTACATAAAGTCCTAACTGGAAAATAAACACAGTAAATACACTAAACTTCAATGACATACCAAAGTGTATGAATGGAGTACTTACCCTTTTTGCATGAGCTCGAACACTGCAGAGAAAAAGAGGATACTTTATCAAAATAGTACTGATTACTGTATAATTCAAAAACACAAACCAAATACATCATTGTTGAGCTAGCTACTTCACCAAAAATCAAAGACATGCCCCCCCTAAACGATGAACCCTCCTCAGAAATGTAACACTGCAATGTGCTTTATTATGTACATTTAAAGGTAATACCACTGTCTATACATCATCCAACCAAAGAAAATCTGGGCTGGAAAAAAGGTACTAAAAAAAAAAACTATAAATTTTTGATAAATTATTGCTCATATATCATTTCCTAAGATGATACCTTCAATACAGACTTATATAAGCAATTTGTAATGCATGAAATGTTACTATATCTTTATCTTTTTATCATGAACCCTGGGAATTGTTATCTTGTATATTTAATGTAATAAATGTAATGCCTCTGATATAAAGCATAAAGAACCTAATGTTAAGTCACAAACTAGAGGTTTCGTTTAGATTGCATACCCATGTGTAGATTGTCCTCTGCTGGGTCGTCCAGTACCTAAAACCCAAGAATGAGGTTCAAAAACGTTCTGTTTAATAATAACGTTATATTAACACTTGAATTTAATACAAATAATTGGTCTCATGCCTGTACATACCATTTAGACGAGGATCCCTGAATTCAGGTGAATTAAGTTTAGGCATATTGCCACATCATAATGATTTGCATGTTTGCCTGATCTTATGATTTCAATGTTCTCCTCGTGTCCACAAGCATTTCCTCTGGGTTCTCCGGTTTCCTCCCACAGTCCAAACACATGGATTCAAGGTGAATTTGCTGCTCTAAATTGCCCCTAACAAAATTGTCCCTATATAGTGTGTGTGTGGGTGGGTGTGAGTGTCCAGTAATGGAGTGGTGCACCATCCTGGGTAATTCTACCCCGCACCTGAAACGCTCTCCCCTGTAAGGCCATAAACCACTGACAGAATAATTATTTATAATAAAGTATATGTAAAGTGTTTCCATCTTAGTGAACAGAATTAATCTATCGGTCTCTATGCAGTAGGTGACATTTTTTTCTGGGTGAATTACTGCACCTTGCTTTTAAAACTGAAACAAATAAAATTTTTTTTATCATTTGTGGCATTTTAATGCCTATATTATCTTGAAATGTCATTTTATTGTCTTCTAAATGTTTTATTTTCCGCAATTACGCTGAACTTTTCTTGTCACTCAAAATGTCACTCATAAAACACTTATGAAAAAGTGAGTAACTGACTATCAGTATAACTGTAAAAAATAAAATAAAAAGGGGCAAAATCAGACACCAGTCTTGTTCAATCACACTTATTGAAAGTTCACTGTCTTTGAGCAGTGCATTTTATTTGTAAAAAGACAACCACTGGGTTTTACTTTGCATAGCCTCCGTATTTCTGACCATCATACAGACCCTTTCAAAATTTTTTTGAATATCATTAAATAGTTGATTAGTTTCCATTCAAAAAGTTTAACTTTCGTAGACTATAAAGTCCACAGTTTAGGCAATTTTAAGTATTTATTTGTTTATTTTACATAATTTGGGCTTCCATCTCATAAAACTCAGAAAAACATCCATGCATCCATCCATTATCTTCTACTTTATCCTGTACTATGGACATGGGGAGGAGTTCCACTTACTGTAAAGGTGGACTTTGTAGTTGTACAATTCCAGGTTGTAGTCCATCTGTTTGTGGACTACAGTACATACTGTGTACATCCCCTTTACTCCACACCACAGAGCAGGTATTATTTGATATTATTTGAGGTATTATTTGATTGGTGTATTATTCCTATCCCAGCAGTGTTATTGAGGTGTTTATATGAAACTACAGCAGCACTGCTGCACTAAAACCCTCCTCACCACATCAGTGTCACTGCACAACTGACAATAAACAATACACCACCCAAATTATACCTGTTCTGTGATGCTGATCAATAGAGAACAGAGAACCAACAGAGGGCTAGCAAAAAAAAGAAAATAAATGTACCACAGTCTGTAATTGTCAAACCTGTCAATGATGTATATACAGATCACTAATGCCATCTGCACTAAATTGCAAAAGCAATAACACACTCAAGGTTGGGCATTATTGTAAATAAATAAGTATGTAATGTAACACCTGTTTACTGTGATTTATTCCTAACAATGCACAACTTTGTAAGCTGATGAGTTTTAAACCATATTTTTATTGTTATTGTGCTTTAATTTTAAGAAATCAAACCATTTCATGTCTAAATTCATGAAGTTATATTGATATAACACATTAAAATAAATCAATTTCAAATTAATAAGAAAGCTAATGCATACCTCCACCAGCTTGACTATGTTGATGTGATCCAACTTTTTGAGGATGGCAATCTCTTGGTAAACCCGTTCAAGAGGTCCAAGAACCTTTGGCTGTTCACCAGATGCTGCTTTAGGACCTCTGGGAGGAGGACGCCCTGCACACAGTGCAACAACGTAATATAACAGTATACACAAACACCGTGTGACTATCCAGCTGTCTGTGTAGCTACCTGCATTAAATGGCTTTATTAAAGACACACATGTAATGCATTTGGCTTTGTTTGGCTTTCAGGACTGCAGCAATTTGTTATGTCATAAACAAGCAAGGACAACATGCCATTATACTGCTTATAATTCATGACTACATGACCTTAAAGCATTGTGCATTCAATATACTGAATGTTTTCTTCTGCCAGTAAGATAATCCTCCGCCATGAAGGGATGAACTTGGTCTGTCACAATGCTTAGGAAAGCCTTTGGATCTATACAGGTATCTGAGAACCCAGAGTGTGACACAGTAGCCTATTAAACTCCTGCCTTTGTGTTCCATGGTCTCAACATCTGCTGTTAGAAATGATGAGTTGTGCAATAGAACACATTTGCTCACCTTGAGCAATTGCTCACCTTCATGCTGCACTCTGTAGTCACATGTCTAATTCCACACAAAAGCTCCACTTGTGAACTATAAAGGTGGGTCTGATAAAGGGACCATTTGGTTTATGTCCATTTTTGAACTGTCCAATAAGCTAAGTTTTGAATAATATGTAAATAATATTATTATAATCTTCCACTTAAATATCTGCTAAAGTCACGGGGGGTATCCATCCATCCATCATCTGCCGCTTTATCCTCGATTAGGGTCGCGGGGAGAACGTCTCGGGCACAGTGCAGACACACCCATGACATGTGGCCAATCGATCGCTGGGCACACACTCACTTATACAAAACACACAATGGGGCAATTTAGAGCATTCAATTTACCTTGAATCCATCTTTTTGGACTGTGGGAGGAAACAGTAAACCTGGAGTAAACCCATGCGGACACGGGGAGAACATGGAACTCCACCCAGATTGGGATTTGAACCTGGAATCTCCAACGATAAGAGGCGAACATGCTAAACATTCGGCCACCGTGCCGCCTAATACTAATAATACAAATGCAAATATATACAAGTTCAAGATCAAGTTCAAATAATTTATTTATAGAGCGCATTTCACCATAGTAAATTGTCACAAAGCAAGCCAAAGCGACAGTGGCAAAAAAACAACTTCTGTTATGTTATTTTAAGGAAGAAACCTTGGGAGTTCCACTTACTCAACTCAATATTGGGCAGTTGTAGGCTTGTGGTTGAGCCAGCCTTGCGACCTCAAGGTCCCCGGTTCGATACCCAGTTCCACCAACTACTATGGCTGAAGTTCTTTTGGGCAACGCTCCTTACATGTACATTTACATTTAATCATTTAGCAGACGCTTTTATCCAAAGCGACTTACAAATGAGAACATTACAAGTCAGAAGTGGAGAAAATCACTATATTGTATATACACTATACTGTAAATTCATCAAACCTGATTGTTATTTAATGCTGCGCCCCCCCCCACCCCACCCCCCCTTTTTTTACAACAGGTATTTGTTAAAGAGATGCATCTTCAGTAGTTTCTTAAAACTGTTTAGTGATTCTGCCTTACGGACAGAGTTGGGAAGATCGTTCCACCATTTTGCAGTGGTGAACGCCATGGAGTGAGAATAAGCTCCTCGGTGAGCTGGAATCACCAGGCGGCAATCATCACTGGAGCAAAGTGAACAAGTCGGAGTTTATTTTGAAAAGATAGAGTGAAGGTAGGAGGGAGAGAGGCCAGTCAGTGACTTGTACTTAAAGCGAGCAGCTACAGGGAGCCAATGGAGGGAAATGAGTAATGGAGTGACATGAGTTCGCTTGGGCTGGTTAAACACAAGTCGGGCTGCGAAGTTTTGAATTAGTTGAAGAGGTCTGATTGTGGGAGCTGGGATACCGGCAAGTAGCGTATTACAATAATCAAGCCGGGATAGGACTAGGGCTTAAACAAGCAGTTGGGTCGCATGTTCAGTCAAGAAGGGTCTGATCTTCCTGATGTTGTAAAAAAGGAATCTGCAGGAACGGCGGTTTTGATAACAGCACCTAACCTTTATTGCACCACAGGTGCCATGTATAAGGCTGTTCACCACTCCGTGTATGTGTACTCTCTCTCAGCGGCATGTGATGATACAGCTTATGAAGGCTGCACACTGTCATGTTAGGTGCACTAAATACTCTCAAAGAATAACACGTCAGCTCCGCCTTTCTTGCCCCAGCGTAACGGATTACTTTATCACTTTATTATGCAAAGTGTTAAGAGTGCACCAATTATAACTTAGTCCAATTCAAAGCTCCGCAATGCCAGTATTCATGAGAAACTTACTTGGAAATCCACACTGCTTCATCAGCTTCTTTTTAGATACCACCTTCATTGCCTGGTGAAACAAAAATAGGACATTGATACCAGTTGATTGTTTGAAGTCTCCACAATTGCATACATCATCAGTGCAGCGATGGTCATCTTAAAAACAGAAGTGGCCATGCAATCAGGGCCACTTCCTGCATTTCTATGTTAATCATCAAAGACCTGTTCTGGTGCCTGACCACAAGCAGCAGGTCTTAATGGAGCACTGCAGATTCAACATGCCTTAAGACAAGTGATTGCAAATGATTATGCAATTTCACAAATGACTGATTGACTTACAAAAGTCAACCACCAAGGACTTTACAAGCAGAGACAGTGAAAAAATTAAGACAATACAACTGAAAAAGTCACTTAAAATAAGTATATGTGTTTTAGCATGTAGTTAGCTGTTATGAAAATAGAACTTTTATCATTGGTGGGACAATCGGCTGTATTTATTTATTTTTATGTATGTTCTCGTCAGACATTGTTTTGGATAACTGTCCTGCAAGAACTTCACATATGTCATGAGCTCAGCCTATTTATTTTTCTCCCCATGTAAGCAGTCCAATAATTTGGCTGCAATAACAATTGCTCTATCTTACCCTATCAGCGATGCTCAACATGCCTTCTGCCTGAGTCGTTTAAAGTCATCTTGTGAATACATCTACCCCGATGTGTGTGGTGGTCTCTAAATGAGGTGTGTTCAGATACATTTCTGGTGTATTACTGTCATGGCAACAAAAAACACAGGTGCACCACTGACACTGTTACTGAAATTAACCTAGACAGACATCAACAATCAGACATTCATTACTATCTTGGCAGTAAATGAACACAGGTGGGTGTTCAATGCCACTGAACACTATTAAATATCACTGCATTTGTACAGAGAATGCATATATATAGTCTACACTATACTGTGTGTTCTTTATTCACACTAAATTGGAGAACCTTATAGATCAGCGCACTGATTCCAGGTAGCAGCACCACTGAAATAGCAATCCACCAAAGTCAGACTGCACCTGACTCGCTGATTGGTTTACTACACATCAAGCCCAAAACACACTCATGAATAATTAAGAGAATTAGTACATGCCTTTTGTGTGTTTCACTCTATGCAAGGCGTACTTTTCCTGTTATTACAATAGCAAAGACACTCTGACACGCCCTAAATCAAGTCGACTGGCGGCTGGCTAATAAGCGCTAAAATATGATCCTTACAATAGAGTTACTTCATGAATGCGGTCTACACATTGAACACATGCAGCACAAGTGTTATTGGATTGTGGTTCTAAATAGCATTACATATACAGCACTGGCTATTATGATTTATGATTATGACTAAATTTTCAAAGTGTCTATGAAGGACCATATATATATATTTTTCCTGTTTCTCCGGTTTCCTTCCAGAGTTCAAAAACATGGATTTAAGGTAAATTGGCTGCTCCAAATTGTCCTCTATATAGTGTCTGTGTGAGTAAGTATGTGTCCAGTGATGGATTGGCGACATTTCCTGGGTGTATCTGCCCAGCACCTGAAGCATTTTCTCCTGGATAGGCATGGGGAACACCCCATAATACAGGATTAAGCAAAAACTAAGGAGATGAGATTTTCTATTTCTCTGTTATATGCTTTTGCAGGCTGCCACACACCAAAAAATAAGAAGCCACCAAAGGGACCTCAAGCAAGGATATATTAATGCTTAATTAAATTCTCTTTTTTTTATGTCAAACGCTGTGAAAAAACTACATTTATTATTTTATTAACAAATGTGCATGAATCATGAACAGACTATAGCAATTAAAAATCTGCTTCATCCTCTCCTAACAACAATAACTAATTAACATCTCATCCAAATGAAATCAATAGACGGATCTGAAACAAAAATCTGCACCTGGGTCTATTCTCCTCTCGTGAAAAGCAGGAAGGGGTAAAGCATTGTGAGAGCATTGAGTATCAGGTCCGCTGCAGGCAAGGTTAAGCTTATTTAGGAATAGCAGTGATGCCAAGTAATTGCACCTGTTTAAAAAACTTTGGCTGCGGCATAAAAAAAATGTTACAATGCCTTTTAAAAGGTTTAATAATTATTAACTTAACTTATTATTAAGCTAACTGTGAGTGAAGTTAAACATTTTTCTGGTTATTTTGTATTATATTGCTGATAATAAACTAAATTGATTTGCATAAAGAACAGAACAGAATTATGTGTCATAATGAATGATTATAGGCCCTTGTATTTAATTTATGTCAAACCTTATGGTTTAGATATTTTTTTGTTCTGCATTAAAATATGCTGACTGCTGGGATAGGCACTTGAGTACACAATTTGTATATAGGACAGGATTCACATTTGCAGCTATTCTTCAAGGACAATTGCGAATAAACATTGAAAACATGCAGACTTGGAAAACATGAAACAAACCCAGGACCTGTTGGAAGGCAGCGTGATGCCCACATTAAACAACAGTTAAAGTGAATCCTAAAACACAGCTCCACAAATGTGATTATAAATAAGTAGTTCTGGTCCTTAAATCTAATTGACTGACAATAATGCACCCCTCTGACATCAATGTGTAAAATTCAATACATTATTTAGAACGATAAAGTAGAGATTAATATAAACAGCAAGCCGATTCCCGATGAGCACGAAGCGAATTGAAAGCGGGTTTTACAAATCGTAATTTCTGTAATCTGGCCAGTAGGTGGCAGTTTTTAATTGTTAGGAAAAACAGTAACCCGTTACTCAGTGGAGGCTTAGTGGTTAGCACGTTCGCCTCTCAGCACTAGGGATTCCCGGTTTGAAACCCCATCTGGGTGGAGTTTCCATGTTCTCCCTGTGTCCGTGTGGGTTTCCTTCCACAGTCCAAAAACATGAATCAAGTCAATTGAGTTCTCCAAATTGCCCCATATAGAGTGTCTGTGTGAGTGAGTGTGTACCCAGCGATGGACTAGCGCCCTGTCCTGGGTGTATCTGCCCAGCGCCCGAAACGTTCTCTCTGGATGGGCATGGGGAACCCCCCTGCGACCCCAATGGAGGATAACACGAAAGATAATGAATGAATGAATGAATGAATGAATTTTACTCAGTGATTAGCATTCACTTTAAAAACCGGACTAGATTACGTCGCTGTTGTTTTTTATTAAATGGTTTTAATGGCGGCGGCACGGTGGCTTAGTGGTTAGCACGTTCGCCTCTCAGCGCTAGGGATTTCCGGTTTGAATCCCCATCTGGGTGGAGTTTCCATGTTCTCCCCGTGTCTGCGTGGGTTTCCTCCGGGTTCTCCGGTTTCCTCCCACAGTCCAAAAACATGGATCAAGTTAATTGAATTCTCAAAATTGCCCCATATAGAGTGTGTCTGTGTGAGTGAGTGTGTGCCCAGCAATGGATTGGCACCCTGTCCTGGGTCTATCTGCCCAGCGCCCGAGACGTTCTCCCCTGGATGGGCATGGGGAACCCCACCGCGACCCTAATAGAGGATAAGCGGGAGATAATGCCCCCCCCCCCCCCCCCCCCCCCCCCCCCCCCCCCCCCCCCCCCCCCCCCCCCCCCCCCCCCCCCCCCCCCCCCCCCCCCCCCCCCCCCCCCCCCCCCCCGTTTTAATGGTTTTATAAAAGCAATAAGGCACTCAAGTCTGTGCATGTACTCTCGTTACAGTATTGTGCCTCTTTTCTGTGATTTTTTAAATAATTCTCATACCCTATTAATTTATTACTAACATGACAAATATCCATCCATTCATCCATCTATTATTTTCCGCTTTATCCTCTACTAGGGTCGCGAGGGGTTCCCCATGCCCAACCAGGGGGAAACGTTTCAGGCGCTGGGTAGATAGACCCAGGACTGGGTGCCAATCTATCACTGGGCACACACTTACTCACACATACACATTCTATATGGAGCAATTTAGAGAATTCAATTGACCTTGATCCATGTTTTTGGACTGTGGAAGGAAATCGGAGAACTCGGAGGAAACCCATGTGGACATGGGGAGAACATGAAAACTCCATCCAGATTGGGATTCGAACTGGGAATCCCTAGTGCTGAAAGGCGAACATGCTAACCACTACGCCACCGTGCTGCCCACATGACAAATACAAACAACTTAATTCATCAGTGTGGCCTCAGTGAATGTTTGGAAATCATAGGAATCATAGTAGGGCTGCAAATGAAACATGAACGATGCAGAAAAAAGCTTTGGCTTAAATCCACAAAAGTGTGGGAGCACTTCACGATTCACACAACTAAAAAAACGTAACATGCAAGCTCTGCAAAAACGATTTGACCTGCACAGAGCACCACAGTGACATACCACCTAAAACTAAACATGTTGGAGTCACCGATGAGGATGAAGCTGAACAGCAGAGTAAATCACTACAACATCCAGAAATTCTTTAGTTTTGAAGTGAATCAACAGTGCACTCACACTATGAGAACCAGAGGACATTGTTTTTGGTTGTTAACTGGATAATGACAGTGATGGAGAACGTGTGTTACTTTTTTATTTTCGTTTAATTATCTTAAGCAGTGTTTGTGCTTTATAAACACAACTTGTACACAATGGTGGTAATTAATAAATTAAGTTCTAATTAAGTTCTAAAAGTATGGGTAAAGATGCTGCACTCTAGGGTTAGGGAGTGAGCGAGTTTGTATCAGTTTGTATGCAGTGTTTCATTCAGCCATGCAATCCCTTAATTTCCCATTGCAATCCCTTAATTAATTAAAAAAAAAATTATTATTATGAATACATTTTATTAAATTTAATCTATTAATATTTAATAATTGTGATTAATTATTTGCTATGTTATTTGATGTTCGGTTTCTGAATAAAGGGATGGAATTATTTTTATCCGATTCATCGATTAATCAGAAAAATAATCGACCGATTAATCGATTTTTAAAAAATCGTTAGTTGCAGTTTAAAGTCATTGCTTTCAGGTGTTTCATTGCCATACTGCTGAAGCTGTAAAAGTTCACGAAAGGCAAGATTAACTTATAGAGCATATCGCCAACTGCTAAGAAGCATAGCGCACAAGTGCTGACTCAGTAACCATGAAACCTCAGTTGCCTGCAGTATGTAGTATCTAGTTGGTGGAGGGGGGATAATCTTAAGAGGTGTTTTTTTAAGGGATATTATAAGCCACTTTGGCCTATGATTCATTCAGCATAAAGTCATGTCAGACAATTGTGAGGACAGTTATGCTATGGTGCGATACTGTGCCCCAGTCTATAATACAAGGTCCATAAAGACATGATAGGAAAAGTTTGGATTGGAGGAACTTGACTGTATCAGAACAAGCTAAAATCACAATCCCAGCCTTTGGGATGTGAGGGAAGGAGAATAGAATAGCAGGCCCTCTTGAAGAGCCTCAGTGACTTTACAAATGTTTTCCTGGATAAATAGGCTAAAAACACACTTCAAATCTTCAACCATCCATTATTATGCTTATCCAAGAAAGAATGTATCGGGGACTGGGAAGACCCAGGACAGGACTCCAATCAGTCACTAGACACACACATTAACATTTAGTCATTTAGCAGACACTTTTATCCAAAGCAAATTATTAATGAGAGAACAACACAGTCAATAGTTAAGGAAAATCAGCTACACACTGTGGTACAATCAAACTGATCATTATCTTTTTTAGATAATATTTGTGAAAAAAGTGTTTTGAGATGTTTCATAAAAACATTAAGTGACCTTACAGACAGAGTTGAGAGTTGCAAGGTCATTGAAGGTATTGGGACACCTACAATAAATTTATTCATATAAATTCATCTAGTATTAAGAATTCTAGATCCACTCCTGAAGTTTGCTCATTCTTTTCTTAAGACTTATATATTTATTTATATATAAACTAACGTATGCTGTATTGGTATGCTGTGTAAAACAATGGAAAAAAGGCTGAACTAAAATGTATATATATATATATATATATATATATATATATATATGTATGCACTTTATGCTCGACTGTAATCACCACGGCTATCTCGAGCCATTCTGAGTGAAGAAAGGTCCGTGCAACGCAACAAATAGATTAGATGCACAGCAGTAAGCATGATCAGTTACACATACACAAAAATTTAATATATATATACATAAATAAATAAAGGGGTGGCATTTTGGCTTGGTGGTTAGCACGTTCGCCTTTTGGTGATGGGGATTCCCGGACTCTGGGTGGAGTTTTTATGTTCTCCCCGTGTACGCGTGGGTTTCCTCCGGGTTCCCTGGTTTCCTCCGGGTTCCCCGGTTTCGTCCCACAGCCCAAAAACATGGATCAAGGTCAACTGAATGCTCAAAATTGCCCCATATAGAGTGTGTATGTGTGTGTTTGTGTGAGTGAGTGTGTGCCCAGTGATATATTAGCACATTGTCCTGGGTGTATCTGCCCAGCGCCCGAAACGTTCGCCTATGGATGGGCATGGGGAACCCACCCGCGATCATAGTAGAGGATAAAGTGGAAGATAATGGATGGATATATATATATATATATATATATATATATATATATATATATATATATATATATATATATATATATATATCTGTGAGACTCTGTACTGGTTGAAGTCGATTTTCCGAGTCAGTCTTGCATTTGCAGATCATCGGGTGGAAAAATGACTTCAGACACATTATCTAACATCAGCACAGATCATGCCCCCCTCCCTCGACAGCTCGATACACACATCTAAAGAAACATGCACATCAAATAAGGCCACTCAGAGAATCACTGAGACACTGGCGGCTAAATGCACTAAATGAATGCTCAAGTGGAAAAGAGTAACCATCCCTCACACAAGAGCAGATCACAAGCAAAGGCTGAAGTGTAAAGACTACAGGAGTTAGATGTCATGCTGATTTTCATGTTTTTATCCAAAACTGTGTCTAGGCTCTAATTCTGAAACAGAGGCTTAACCTACAGTGTTTCACATGAACATCAATGACACATTCTAAGTTTAATATTATGGTTGTGCAGAAAATATTCTCAAACAGTAAACCTCAAAAACAAATGTGTCAATATAATAATCTGAGCTCACATATGTGGTGTGACTAATGTCTGACTCCTGTTAGCATTTAGAGGAAGGGTATGTCTGACTAAGTGCAGAATTATGAAATATATGCACAGAAGATGTACATATAACATAACACATAACATACAGAGATAAAATGTATATGTATATATATATATTTGACTGTGATTTAACAAGCTGTATGATCAAGATATAGGTCTCGACAGTCTGGACTTTTAAAACAGTAAGGATTTTGAAATTTAAGCACAATGTTACTTCTATTTTATTAAATAAAAAAAGAACAGTTCTTATCAACTCCTGAGAACAACTTACATAATACTTGTCATCATCCTCATTGTAGGCCAGTTTGACAACTCCATAGGAACCCTGATGAGAAAAGAAAAGCAAATCAGTAGGGGGAAAAAAACAGTTAGAAAACTGTAGTCACACCGCAAAATAAAGTGCTGAGGACTTAAAGGTGCTAAATGCTTTATTTGTATTAAATGCAGTGTCTGACAGGTGACAGGGCATGAAAAGAGCAAACCTTTCCTAATGGCCATTCAAGACGGCAGAAATTGGGATGGAGAAACAGGGAAAATATAGTGCACGAATGCTTTTTGCCCGATCTAAGGCTTTCTTCTAAGGAATCTGCGAATTTAGATGTTGGGCAAAAAGAATTAAGCTAAGGTATTGTTACGGTTTAATTAAAAGGGATAAGTCAATTACCAGTTGCAAAATGCAAAATTTTAATAAAGATATTTCGGTTAATGAACCAGTCCAAAGAATCGCATTAATTAAGTTGATCACTAATGAGAGGAGGCTCTGGTCAAAATTTCATGGATTTTAATATTTTCCTCACAAGGTCATAAAAAAAACATTTCTGGTGAGTTTGAGCCTACAGTGGAACCTCTGTTTTCATTGCTATTCCATCTGCAAACAATCAGTGAAGTTAAATCGATGAAAACTGAGGCACCTGTTTCCATTAAAATCAAATTAAATCCAGTTAATTTGTTCTAGAGACTCCAAAATACATAAACACATTTGCTAGAGAATAAATATAGAGTTTAATGCTGAAAACATAACAGATTATATATATATACAGTATTTTATATTCTTTGACCAATGTAAATAGTAAATTAACCTTTAACATTTCATAGAACCGCATTCACAATTCTCACCATCTGTTTTATAAACGGTGATTGACACAAATTAAACAGTACGGTGGCTTAGTGGTTAGCATGTTCGCCTTTCAGCGCTAGGGTTTCCCGGTTCGAATCCTAATCTGGGTGGAGTTTTCATGTTCTCCCCGTGTCCACATGGGTTTCCTCTGTGTTCTCCAGTTTTCTCCCACATAAAGAGTGTGTGTGTGAGTGAGTGTGTGCACAGTGATAGACTGGCGTCCTGTCCTGGGTGTATCTGCCCAGCGCCCGAAACGTTCTCCCCTGGATGGGCATGGGGAACCCTCTCAGTGACCCTAGTAGAGGATAAAGCGGAAGATGATGGATGAATGATACAAATTAATATTAATTTTATTCTTCAATCACTGTTCTGTAAGCACATTAACACTTTTCACTACATTAACCTTTTTTATTGCTTCCTTTGGAACGTATTGTGGACGACTTTTTGTACATTTAGCCGATTTCAGTAATCTTAATTCTGCTCTCGTATTATTTGTTGTATCATTTCCTCCTTAATCTGAATCTGCTCTTTTTCCTTGATGGGCTGTTGGCTCTGTAAAAAAAAATTGGCCTAAAGATAAAGTGTTAACTTTTACTAAGAACTGAAATTTTTCCTTTTTTCAAATCAAAACCTTGTAAAACTGTCTCATCTGCGACGGACTCGTAAATCAGATTCATGCTTTTCTTACGAAGCTTAGGTTCGTTTATTCAAAATTTTGCAGCCAAAATGAATGTAACAACAGTTTGAAAAATGGATGAATACGCTCATGAAAGTGCACTGTGTAAAGGGGACAGAGGGGGAATAAGGGATCTGGGCTAAAGCTCCTTTTTCTGTTGTTGGTTTAATTAGTTTATATCTTTATATATCTTTATAGTCTTTATATAGGGCTTCCTTGCTGGCAGTTTGGTATCACAGCCTGCTGTCTCCTATCCTCGTTCTCTGTGTTTGCCATGATCAAGCTGGGGTGGATCGTTCAGTTCCTTTAGCGTGACAGACATCAGACTACAACTTGGACTGTTCCATTTTGGTTCCTTTCCCACACCAAATCTAGTGTTCTGTTTTTGTTGGTTACTCCTGCGTTATGCATTATAGAGTCTGACTGAACATAACTGTGGTATACTATAAATCATATAGTAATTAATTCCTTTTATATATGCAAAATATAAAATATTTTTCCTACTGTGAATATAGCACACACAGTGGAATTTATGCCCCATATTTAACCCATCCGTGCAAAGAAACACGCACATACAGTATACACACACTGAGTGGCACCCAGGGAAAAATTGGGATTAGGTGCCTTGCTCAGGGGCACTTCAGCTATAGTACTTGGTGGGAACCAGGGACCTTCAGGTGCGTCCTCAACCACAAACCTTTAACAGTACCATGCAGCAAATGCTAAAAGAATTTTTGATTTTTTTGATTTTTCAAGGATTCATGGAGACTTTATAGTCATTTACGTAACGTGGTACGTGAAATGCAAACTAAATTCCATTTTACACGATTAGTTTACCCTAAGCGGTAGAATAAAAAATTTAAAATGGAAATATTCATCTATCCATTCATCATATTCCGCTTAATGCTCTATTCGGGGGGTTGGGACGTCTCGGGCGCTGGGCAGGTACACCCAGGACAGGGCGCCAATCTATCGCTGGGCACAATTACACAGACACACTCTATATGGGACAATTTGGAGAACTCAATTGACCTTGATCCATGTTTTTGGACTGTGGGAGGAAACCGGAGAACCCGGAGGAAACCTATTGCGGACACGGGGAGAACATGAAAACTACACCCAGATTGGGATTCGAACCGGGAATCCCTAGTGCTGAGAGGCGAGTGTGCTAACCACTAAGCCACCGTGCCGCCAGAAATGGAAATATTGGGTTAGAATAAAATACAGCAGCAGTATAAAATATAAAATAAGAGTCTTACAGCTTCTGGTATTAAGCTGTTCCTCAGCTTTCATTTTTTGTACATCAAACATTTGACTTTATTTACTTTAAAATAAAACTTTTTAAAATGTATTTTAAAACATTAAATCATTAAAATAATTACATTATAAAATCTTTCTTTCTGTATTACAGACCACAGTGCTGAACTCAGGATCCGAGGCAGTAACACTTCACATTACCTTTTGACTTACTAACGAATTAATGCATTTGTTAACATGTACAAGACATAAATACATTAACAATGGTTATTAACAATTAACTACTGTTAAGTTAAAATGTAACAACACCCATAATCCGTTAACATGGAAACTGAAGTTTGTTCTAAGACTCTGTTTTTAGGTTTTATTTCCTATACTGATGATGCCTGTCCAAGTTACTTATTACCAGAGTCTTACACACTTCAGATCCTTTGCTGATGGATTCCGGATGTTTTTTCATGTTTACCCAACATTATTGAATGTATTAATCACAGAGTCCATAAGCGTTTTATACTTGAAAACAAATGAACTTCACCCTATAAACTAAGTGCTGATTTAGTACCGAAGGAATATAGTTTTAAAGATCGCTCTGTGACGAGGACGTGTACAGCTTGAAACCCAGTTATAACTTTTGACCTAAAAAATGAAAAATACTGAGATAAAAAGGCATGCTGGACCCAACCTCGTGAGACAGAACCACAAGAGACAATTAAAAGTTTCAAAGATACATTTTATATTAAACAAATACAACAAAAGCAATATAAATGATTTCAGGGTATGTGCACACCTTACATATCAACAGACGACACTGCAGATGTATACGTGACCCCTAAAAACAGAAACATACAGCAGGGGGCGCTGTTCTTATTACAAGAGCAGAACGTTCTTCCTCATAACAAAAACTGAGTGCTTACCAACTAAACTCATCAGCTGTGTTGAAAGTGCTGAGACACTCGTATCAGAGCACCACACCATTGGGATCTGCTGCACCACCACTCCTCTATTAGAGTGCTCCCCTGTGTCCATCAGCGTGGTGCTATCTATGGCCACCCAGGATTCACTGGGACGCAGCATGCACCATTTTTGTGCTGAAACCCGGTATTTTTGTGCAGAAACTAGGTACTTTTGTGCTGAAACCCGGGATGTTTGAGGATGCACGTGGCAGAGAACGTCAGCTGCGAGATGCAAATTCGGTAGTGGGGGGCCACGCCCTGGCCCAGGCGTACTGCGACCACGGAGATTAAAGCAAAGTGGCAAGTGGAGGTTGCAGCGACCAAGGTTGCAACAGAAGGCGCTGGAGTGCATCGCTCATTGCGGGAAACAGGACGGAAGAGCATATGCTTACCAGGGTGGCACGCATGTAGCCCATCGCTGGAGATTACATCAGGGGCTTGTGAGCAGACTGGATCGGAACCACATGCAGGGAGGCAGAGAGGCAGGAGGACTTCCTTTCTCTCTTCGCAGCAGCTCATGTACATGTGCATCATTACCCCCCCACTCCCCACCCCCCGTCACAGACACTAAAATGGAGAACCACACGGACCAGCGCATTGAGTCCAGGTAGCTGCACCACTGAAACGGCAATCCAGCAAAGTCAGAGCGTACCTGAATCTTAAAGGGAACGGCGAGTGACGCGTTGATTGGTTTATTACACATTGCGTCCAAAACATACCCAAGACCTATTGCTGTCGTTAACATAGCAAAGACGCACTGACATGCCCAACATCAAGCTACATTGTAGGCGGTTGACGGCTCAATAAAAGTCGCGCATGTGTGGTATGTAGAATGGTCACAATAACAGAGTTTTTTTTTAAGTTTTATATTATATATAAAAATATATTATCCATCCATTATCTTCCGCTTTATCCTCAATTAGGGTTGCAGTGGGGTTCCCCATGCCCACCCAGGGGTGAATGTTTTGGGCGCTGGGCAGATACACCCCAGGACAGGGTGCCAATCTATCGCTGGGCACACTCACTCACACAAACACACTATAAATGGGGCAATTTGAAGAACGCAATTGACCTTGATCCATGTTTTTGGACTGTGGGAGGAAACAGGAGAACCCGGAGGAAACCCACATGGACACGGGGAGAACATGGAAACTCCACCCAGATGTGGATTCGAACGGGAATCCCTATCCCTAACCACTAAACCACCGTGCGGCCCTAAAATATATTAAACTTTTTGAACAATACTATTTCTCTGTGGTTCTGTTTTGTGTGGTTGGGTCTGGCATGTCCACATTTTTCCCAGCATGACGTTCCACCAAACATTAATGTCCAGATTTTAAATTTTTCATGAACTTTTTCATCTTTCACAAAACTATTATCAAATTATATTATTTCATTCAGATCAAACATCAACAACAGATTTAAATTTAATTACTTTTACATTCAGAAGCATCTGTTTTATTTTACTGTTTTAATGAAAAGCATTCAGACAAACTCACCTTCCCAATTTCACTCTTCAGTTTGTACTGATTCAGCTGGATACAGTCCTGAGAAATTCACCATGAAGAGAGAAGTAAGACAAGAAAGGGAAAGAGATAACAGATCCATTAGAATTTTTACAGTAATTGTATTAAAACACCATCATTGGCAGGCTGCAGTGTATATACACCATTTTGGACACTATCCAAATTTATATATTGCTTCACTTAGTATAATACAATTTCAGGCTGCATTTCTTGATGCAGCATCAGACCGTGTTAAATAACAATAACTCCCATGAGAACGCCCAACCTCGTGTGTCTATACCAAATAACATAATGGTTTCTCAAACAAAACCACCTGAGAGCTTGGGTTCTGCCCTTCGCATTCACACCAAGATTTCCCAAAAATCAGTGGCAGCTGGTGTTTACATGTACCTGATGTAAAACTAAAAGTGAAGTAAAGGGATATATTTAACTTACTGTACTTATACACAGAGGAATTTATCCTCCACGTTTAACCCATCCGTGCAGTGAAACACACACACACACACACACACACACACACACACACACGCTGAGTGAAGTGAGCCCACATGCCCGGAGGGTTGGGCACAATTGGGGTTAGGTGCCCTGTCCAAGAGCACTTCAGCAATAATACTTGTTGGAACCAGGAACTAAATTGGGGACCTACAGGTTGCAAGGCTGGTTCCTTAACCACAAGCCTACAGCTGCCATAGAATTACGATCTGCTTCTCTGACTTTTCCTCCCATTCATAGACTCAACTCAATAACACGAGTCTTAGGTGGATACTTCTTGTACTGACAATGATGTTTATTGTGGAACCTCTCAAAACATAGGCACTGGAAAATTTTCAGTCTTATTTTGTCTCTGTCTCATCTTTTTAGAAGTGTTTTAGAGGCAGCGATTTCTTTATTCATTAGATTTCTAAACATATTAGTTGTAGAATGTTCAATATTTCGTACTATATTCATCATTTGAATCACTAAAAATCTTTTCTTTGTTCCTTAATCTGCTGGATTAAGTAAATTAACGATTTACAGATTTAAGATTTTAATGCATTTTTACAAAGTGTCCCAGGTTGTCTGGCATTGCACTTCTGTTATGCACCATGTAAATGCAAAGAGCTTCTGCTTTGGGTTAACTCTGCTACGTCTGTCCTCACTTGTTCAGCCTCCTGATGGGACACAACGTCATGAATGAATCCACCTACAGATGTCTATTATACAAAGTCCATTGAGAGCAGTGTGTGGGGGAGTGAAGCTGATTCATACTGTTCAGAGCCCATAGTTTGTATTTTCAAAAGATGTGCAGCTAGTCTCTCATACAGCCACTTTAAAATACAAATCAATATAATGTGTATAATGGAATATAATCAAGACACACTCACTATATTTTACTCTTCATTGCAGCACTGAGGTTGATAAAGGATTATACTTGATTAGTTTTGTTGCAATTACAGTACATTTATCATTTATTAATATAAAGAAATTGATCACCCAGACAGTCAAAAGCCATTTTCCTGACAGGAATTTTAAACAATAAAAAAGAAACATAAAAGCATAAGAAAAACGTGCAGACCACTCATTTTTGCTCTTCCAAAGAATCAAATGCAGGGAATTTATGCTGTGTGGGAAGAAAACTAGTTTCTATGCAACTACGTCACCAACAAATGAGTAACATAATTTTAAAAAATGTATATATATATATATATATATATATATATATATATATATATATATATATATATATATGTATATATATACCACCACCCCAGCGCCACAAACCAAAATCAGTCAGTCATCACTGGTAATCCACTACAATTTTGTTGAAAAAACATATCCATCCATCCATTATCTTCCTCTTTATCCTCTATAATGGTTGCGGTGGGGTTCCCCATGCCCATCCAGGGAAGAAAGTTTCAGGCGCTGGGCAGATACACCCAGGACAGGGCGCCAATCTATCGCTGGGCACACACTCACTCACACTATATAGGGTAATTTGGAGAACTCAATTGACTCGATCTATGTTTTTGGACTGTGGGAGGAAACCAGGAGAACCCGGAGGAAACCCACATGGACACGGGGAGAACATGGAAACTCCACCCAAATGGGGATTCGAACCAGGAATCCCTAGCGCTGAGAGGCGAACGTGAAGGATATACATTACCCCATTATGGCCATGTGAAAAAAGTTTTCTTGAGAGTTTTGAAAATTTATTAAAATTAAAAAACAAAGAAATAATATTCACAGAAGTATTTGCAGCCTTTGCTTAATACTTTGTAGAACCACCTTCGGCAGCAACTACAGCCTTAAGTCTTTTTAAATATGATGCCACAAGCTTAGCACACCTATCTATAGGCAGTTTTGCCCATTCTTCAAGAATGATCAGTGGAAACAGGATGCATCTGAGCTCAATTTTGAGCTTCATGGCGAAGGCTGTGAATACTTATGTAAATGTGATTTCTTAGTTTATAATTTTTAATACATTTTCAAAACTCTCAAGAAAACATTTTTCACATGGTCATAATGGGGTATTTTGTGTAGAATTTTGAGGAAAGAGATTAATGTAATACAATTTAGAATAGGGCTGTAATGTAAGAAAATGTGGAAAAAGTGAAGCGCTGTGAATACTTTCCGGATGCACTGTATATAAAGTATATATATATATATATATATATATATATATATATACACGAAACTCCCACAGTCCAAAAACATGGATAAAGTTAATTGAATTCTCAAAAGTGCCCCATATAGAGTGTGTCTGTGTGAGTGAGTGTGTGCCCAGCGAAGGATTGGCGCCCTGTCCTGGGTGTATCTGCCCAGCGCCAGAGACGTTCTCACCGGGATGGGCATGGGAAACCCCACTGCGACCCCAATAGAGGATAAAGCGGGAGATGATGAATGAATGAATAATTACAAGGAGATGTAACCATGTGGTAACTATCCCTCTGTCTGTGAATGATTTGAGTGTCTTGCAGGTACCAATTACAACATTTGTTTAGATTTATCAATATCTATTTAACAAATAGAATGCCATTGCAAGCACAGAAAATCTTTTATTTGTTGATTTTTCTGTAAATGATCAAGACTCAAGGTGAATTGGCTGCTGTAAATTGCCCCTGTATAGTATGTGTGTGAGTGAGTGCCTGCCCAGTGATGGATTTGCACCCTGTCCTGGGTGTATGTGCCCTTCGTCCAAAATATTCTCTCCTGGGGTGGCATGGGGAACCTCCCGCAGCCCTAGTCCATAGTATAGGATTAAGTGGAAGATAATGAGATGAAATGAGATAAGATTTCAGTTTTGATTAAGACTCTAAACTTCTCTGAGCATGAGGTTTGAAAAACACTGTTTACTTGATCTCATTTCTTTTTAATACACAAGCGCATGGAGGCAAAAAAACATCCTTAGACATAATTAATATAAAGAGGGAATGGATGAAGACTTGCGTAGCCATAGCAACAAACAAACAAGCTACATTGATGGAAATTGTGACCCTTGTGTCACTGTAATGAAAAGAAAGGTTGCGTGAGCGAGAAGGAGAAAGGACTGGCTTGTCAAATTACAACAACCTTCATGTTGTGATTTTCAGTGTTAAAGCCTAACATGCAGTTTGATAACAGGAAATGAGACTCAACACCATTCACTGACCCCAGCCCCACCCCCAGCCCCACACATATAAACACTCACTATGACACTTATTTGTAAAGGCCACCACTGGCTTAGCACATCATGTTGTAATTCATTGTGTTGATGCTATACATACTTGCTTATATGACTGCATGAAGTAGGCGACCCAGTGACATCACAAAACTATAGCAACGTTCTTTTGTGATGTTTATCTAGGCTTTTGGCACAGCTTCTTTTTTGACATTATTAATTAACAGAAGGGTTAATCCAATGACAAGTTTGTTTATATATATATATATATATATATATATATATATATATATATATATATATATATATATATATTTGTATAAGCACTTTTTTAATTTAGCACTTTGTCTTAAATCTGCTTTTATAGTGTTCTAAACATGATTCCCCCAAAGAGCAAACTATACTGACAGTGGCAAGAAAAACTCCTCAGTGTTGTTGGTTTTCAATACAGAATCCTTGTGAGTACCAAGGCTCAGCGGTGGACTTATCCTCCTCGAGCGGCCCAGCAGCACTGAGATTTTGACAACAATGACAACCCTGATTGTATAACGAACAAGTGTCCATTCATTCAAAAATAGAAAAACTGATTCATTCATTCATTATTTTCCCCTTAATCCTCTACTAGTGTTACCAGGGGGAGGGGTGGAGGATGTCCCCATTCCCATCCAAGGGAGAAATTTCAGGCGTTGGGCACACTCCCTCACACATACTATATAATAAATAATAATAATAAATTTTTATTTATATAGCACTTTTAGGGACCTCAAAGATGCTTTACAAAAACGAATAGAGCAGTAAATCATTAAAACACAAAAGACATATTAAACATTAATGCACTTATACAATAAGAAAAGCAAAATTAAAAAGCAGAAATAGAAATAAAATATCAAAATAAATTAAAATAGATTAGAGGTTATAGGGCAATTTAGGGCATTCAATTTACCTTGAATCCATGTTTTTTGGTTTAATAAAAAAAAAACCTCAATCTACTCAATGATCTTCACAGTAACATGCTAGCAGTTACAAAACCTCAAGTCTATTAGAAATTCAGGTGCTGAGTGTGTGGTGAAAAAAAGCATTAAAAAAATAAAGAAGTAAAGAAGGTTCCAACCTGATGATTACCTTGGCCAGTTTAAAAATTTTGCTTTTTATTATTGATAAGATTGATTGTTGGGTGGAACAGTGCTGTTAGCAGCAGGAATGTCTCGAGTTCAGCTGTTGTTCGAACCTAAATTAAATGGGTTAAACTGTGTTAATCATCCAGTAATCTTTCATTAGTATTTACAGGATGCTGCCTTCAGGATGATGGAGGTTAGTCATTTTGGTGGGTGGATTATTCTTTTGCCTGCAGTGACAGAATTTCAGCGGTACTGATGTGTCTGTTGCACTTTTACCAGTGCAACACACACTAATCCAAATAATACCTGCTCTGTGGGGTCTAAATAAGCAGAAAACAGAATAAACAAGGTATATAGAGAAACAGGTGGACTTCAGTCTGTAATTGTAGAACTACAAACTTCATCTATATGATCAGTGGAACTGAAAACTTACACAATCATTTTTGTACCTAATTGACTGATGATTCTGTATTAATCCCACAATGGGGAAAAATCAGAAGTAAAAAAGTTTAGATGGAACACATCAGTAAAGGAAAGACAGTTTTTTTTTTTTTCTTTTAAACCAACAGCCCCCAGACCATTCTCCCAGATGCACAGTTTAGGAACATGTAAAAAAACACAGCACATATATAACAACATTGGCATACACTAGTCACAGTTACAGGGACCGGCTGCCACATTATGGAGCTCAGACCCATCTTGCCGCACCGGGAAAGTCAAAGCAGTGAAGGCATGTTGATCTGGGAGGATGAAGAGGAGGCAGGAGAGTGTGTATTCTCAGTTTACTGAATGTCATAGCGACAACACAGCATTTGCCTTTGCCCCAGACTATGCTTCAATAGGCAGAAATTGAAGGCCCGAAAAAACACCTGTTAGCACATAAGCAAATACATACGATCTTCCCAGCGGCAAATCGGACCCTGAACCAGGACAAAAAGGACATAATCCCACCCACAACACCCTCATAACTCTGCCAACTCTTAACCCTACACTGCATTACTTGCACATAGATGCACAAGTCACTTTTATCATAACTCAGAACTTACAAGACAATAGTTTACATCTAGTTTACATCTGTTACAGTGCCATAATTGTACAGTTTCTCTTCTTTTGCACAGTGTAAATACATAGTTCATTTTATTTTATTTTTATTTTATCTTTATTCTATTTTTATTCCATATTCTATTTTAACTTAATGTGGAGATGTCGGTTAAGAATTTCACTGCTGGCTGTACCATGTATATCTAAGCATGTGACCAATAAACCTGATTTGATTTGATACGAGGCAAGACAGAGAGGCCAAGCAGGGTTGATAAAGGACGGAGAGGGAGGAAAGTGTGACCGCCATCCACAAAAGCAGGAGAGTAAGAACTAGTTTATAAACATGTTTACTAATGTACTAGTTAAACTGAATGAAGAGAATATAAATTACTTTTCACATTCCCAATACCACAGTGAATGTGTGATGTAATCAAAGCTAAAGAAGGTCCAATAAAATATTGTGTATTGTGTAATATGGAGCAGGATTTTGGGCTCACCTGTGAGTCTGAGATGGACACCCGCTTGGACTCGATGGTTGGGCGTCGGGGCGCACGTGGTGAAATGTGCGAAAGCCGTTCGCCTCCACCTCCAGCCGACAGGTACGTCCCTCTCTCCTGAAGCGACATCTTCCTTCCTGAGAGTTGTGGCCGTTGGAGTGCAGTCCCCTTGTGTCCCGCTCCATTTCTCAGGCCATTGGTGGATGGATCAGTTATGGTCATAGCCGCCATCTTGGTGGCGAAGGTTGTTGGGGAGGACAAGTCGGGGTCCAGTTCTGCCCCTGTACACCCAGGGTCACTGCTCATCGCCATTAAGATAGAACTGTGTGAGGGGTTCGGTGGCTGCACTCGAGGAAAAGGGTCTGAACTTTGTGCAAACCACTTTAACCTGAAGGAAAAAAACACAGTGTAAAGGTTTGCAAAATACAAATTATGGAAATCTGGGGTTGGAGTCTTAGTCAGGTCTGAGTTCAGTAACATTATGTGTCCAAACGATGAGGTCAGCTGACCTGAATATACTAAACCACCAGGTTATTCCATCAATAGATGTTTCCTGATGACACAGACATATTCCAAAATGACAATCTCAGGATTCATATAGTTCAATTAGTGAAAGAGTGGTTCAGGAAGCATCAAACATCATTCTCACACATGGATCGTCCACTAAGGATGAGACGATTACAGATAGTTTAAATAATTTATTTATAGAGGGCTTTTTACAATAGTACATTGTCACAAAGCAGCTTTACAGTTTCATAAGCCTTTAAACCCCCATAGGCAAGCCTTCTTGTGGAAAGAAAAAAAATCCCTGTTATGTTGATATTTTAAGGAATAAACCTTGGGAGGACCATGGCTCAGATCTTCCTTGAGCAGCCGGGCCAGGATTCCAGATATTGATGGTATGATTATTATCTAAGAAAGAATCCTGATTTTAGGATTATGATTATAATTAAAATGACCAAAAACGTATCAGAAATCGCAGGAACAATGCATGTTTTCTTATGTTTGTCATTTATTTAATGTAAACAGGAAATGACATTTTGTTATTGAAAAAAAAAGACAATGCAGGGCTTTTGCTAAATATTAACACAAAATATTTTTCAGAACTAGGTTTTTTTTTCGTAAGGTAAAGTAAACACACTAATGTGCTGCAAGTGTAACTTTATTTTTGTTCTGTGAGAGTTGAACCACTTGGTCCAAAGTTTTAGCAAAGTTTCACAAAAACAAATAATCCTCCCATCCCCATTTATCACAGAGTCCAGCCCTGGCCTGGCAGTCTGTATAAGCAAGTAAGTTTAAGTAAGTAGATGAATACCACCCAGCCAATTCACCTTGAATCCATTTTTTTGGACTGTGGGAAACCAGAGAACCCAGAGGAAACCCTTGCAGACATGGGGTGAACATAGAAACTCCACCCAGATTGGGATTCAAACCTGGATCCGCAGGTGAGGTGTTGATTGTTGCTTCATTAGTTTCAGTTTATTGTTTTAATACTCGTCCATTTGATCACTTTTACATTTTAATCAAATTGTCCCCAAATTAACTCCATACTTTGGAAAAATAGATATTTAATACTAGATCATTTACCTAATTAGAAATCAGAAGACTTTTTTGCTAAAAAATAACTTTGTGTATGTCTGCTTCGGAAATATTTTTAATACTAAAGGGTTCACAAATTTTTAAGCACCGCTCTATATTTGGAGCCAACAAATCAAGATTCTTTTGAAGGTTTCTGGTAAACATAAACTGCAAAGTGCTTGTATATTTATATAACCCATCCAGATTTCCTGCCTTTGCAGATGTCATTACAAGTAATAAGCTGAGAAAATGACCCACAAGCTTAAAATGAAGATAAGGGAGCCTCTCCAAGTGCTCAAGAACAAAACTATTTAACAGAACTGCAATTTGAAAAAGCTGCTGAGTCGGAGAAAATCAACTGCGAGAGAGGTAAGCATTCAGTCTCTTTAAGGTATACACATTGAGCAAACGTGTGTGTGTGTGTGTGTGTGTGAGTGTGAGAGAGAGAGAGAGAAAGAGAGAGAGAGACAGTGCATATATACTGAAAAGCTGCTGGTAACAGCCAGATTCTTTACTTTAATCAAGTATTCACATGTTTTATTTGTGAATAAACATGAGGGAAATTTATTCATTTCCCTCCATTGGCTCCTGTAGCTGCTCACATTCATTACAAGTCACTGACTCTGGCATACAGAACCATTTCTGGATCTTCCCCCTCCTACCTTCACTCTATCTTTTCAAAATACACTCTGACTCGTTCACTTCGCTCCATTGATGATTGCTGCCTGGTGATTCCACCTCACCGAGGAGCTAATTCGCACTCCGTGGCGTTCACCACTGCTAAATGATGAAACGTTCTTCCCAACTCTGTCCGTAACGCAGAATCACTAAGCAGTTAAAAAAAGGGGGGGGGGGGAGCATCAAATAACAATCTGGTTTGATGATTTTACAGTGTAGTTGGTTTTCTGCATAACTTCTGACTTGTAATGTTTTCATTTGTAAGTCGCTTTGGATAAAAGCGTCTGCTAAATGACTAAATGTAAATGTATTTGTCATTCCAACAACATAAAGTGCTGTACAGTATATGTGGAACATGACTGCATTCTCCAGGAACATTGTGCTAAACATAACAGTTACTACACAATCAATATAAAGTGCACATGCGCAAACACAAGGATCACAATAAATACAGGACGAAATACAGTACAATAGACATTCAAGTAATGTAAACAGAGTGAGTTTGTAAACAGCAACATTAAGTGGATAGGTAAGAGTGCAGGTGGCCTCCTAGTGGTGTGAACCACCTGTGCCAAAAAATGTCCCTGATTGTTAAATCTTAAGAGTTTGTAATTGCAGCAGTTATTCATAAATAAAAGATCTTAAATGTATTAAATGGCACAAAACGTAGAAGTGCTTAGGTGACTCATTTTGGAAAACAACAACTAAAAAGTACAAAGTATAAAGAGCCATATAGAGCCATTTGTGTTGGGTTTGTGGGCATGGCACTGAGGAACAGGCGAGCAGTTCAAACAAAAATGCTTTTTGCCACAAAAATAAGTTCTTTTGCAAATACTTGGCTTTAAGATTTAAGAGTTTAGTAACAATGTCACAGGTGTAACCATTTACCTAAGCCTGTCTCCCATCTGCACACTCTCGCACCACAACAATATTACACAGAATAAATGATTAGGTCTTTTCACTTATTCGTCTGTGATTTTCTGCGTTTCGTGTGAAATAACTTGGAATGGATAGCACAAAAAAAACCTGACTCTGACCCCACAGAACACTACTGAAACAAAACCTTACTAAGGCTTTAAGTGAAGGGGCAAAAAAATTGAGTAATTTTGTAATCAAGATGTTGTAAAGTGCAATGGGAGGTCTACCTTCAAAAAGAAAGGCCATAAAAGCTCTCTGAATGTTACTGTGGTAGGACCGTCGTGACACAGTGAAAGAAGGCGGAGCCGTCATTGAGGGACTTTAATTATAGTTAATGAATGCACCTGACTCAGCTCCATCTAATGAGCGTGTGCCCTTTAAAACTGGGAACATCAGAAGCGAGAGAACCCGACCACAACTGGAGGGACGGTGGAAATGGCAATGCATGGAAAAATCACACTGTTTCATCCATCCATCTATTCCACTTTATCCTATATATTAGGGTCGCGGGGGGTTTCCCATGCCCATCCAGGCAGAACGTTTCGGGCACTGGGCAGATACATCCAGGACAGTGCGCCAATCTATCGCTGGGCACACACTCACATAGACACGCACACATACACACTCTATATGGGGCAATTTGGAAAACTCAATTGACTTGATCCATGTTTTTGGACTGTGGGAGGAAACTGGAGAACCCGGAGGAAACCCACGCGGACACGGGAAGAACATGGAAACTCAGATGAGGATTCTAACCGGGAATCCCAAGCGCAGAGAGGCAAACGTGCGAACCATTAAGCCACCGTGCCGCCATCACACTGTTTTATTGGGGTCAAATCCTGTCTCCAGTCCTCATTCCTTCCACCCCCTTTACAAATTGGTACCGAAACCTGAGAGGAGTAAGTACGCTTGCAGAGAGCATCACCTGCGAGCTGTGCGGGTATGTTCTCCTGCGGGGGTACACGCCCGGACCCTGGCCATTGGCGTTCAATGGATGGGCTCGGAAAACACCTGCCACTGTACTGTGTGGAACCTGGCACTTTTGCCATCGGCGTGGGAGGATGAGAGAGCCTACGCATGTGACCCACCGCTGGAGAGATGACATCAGTAGCTCGTGATTAGACGATTTGGAGCCGTGTGCAGGAGGCAGGAAACATCGGACTCTCACCCGAGAGAGAGAGAGAGTTGTGTAGATGATACAGAGCTGGTGGTTCTGCAGACATGGCACGTCTGCATGCAGGTGTATTGTTAAAGCCCGGTTTATGTGTGTGATAATAAAAATAATAAATTGCTTCTGTCGTGGTGCAATCCTATCTCCCACCCTGTGACACTTACATTGGTGCCCGTATAATGCATGTTAAAAAGACTGATCATTTCTTTTGTATTAACTTAATTGTAGTAAAGTTATCTATAGGATTTAACTGAATGTACTGAAATTAAGAAGGATTGAACACCAAACCTAGTCCTAATTCTAATCAAACTAAACAGAGGACTAGGTAGCAGGGTGACAAACCTCAGAAGTACAGCTGGGTCTGATCCACCTTAAGTATCAGCAAAGATTTGCTCAATGTCTACTTCACTTACCATATAGATGGACTTTGTTGTTTATAATCACAAACTGTGTTTCATCTGTTCTTTGTTTGTTAGTCTCCTACATTTACATTTGGTCATTTAGCAGATGCTTTTATCCAAAGCGACTCAGAAGGTGAGTACAGGGTTAATCACAACATCCCTGGAGTAATGAGGGTTAAGGGCCTTGCTTAAGGACCCACATAGGTAACTTGAGAAATGGGTATTGAACCGCCAACCTTCAGATTTGGCCAAAGCTACACTCTGTTTACATATCAGGCACATAGTTTTGTCCTTAACTTTGGTGGAAAAACAACTCACGCTCCAATTCCATGTGAAAATCCAGTACGTCTTTGCCTTCGTCAGTTTTCTGAGTGTCACATTTGAAGGTCATGCTTAACAATTTAGTCCATTGTGGGTGCACAGTTACACAGCTATTTATGCAAAATATAATGCAAAAACTGCACTGTACCACAATCGATTTGCATGGTCATCGAGATCGACTGGTTGGCGACCCCTAATGTTGAAAAACAAATGGACTACAATCTGTAATAGTAAAACTACAAAATGCAACTGATAATAAAAACAACAAGGGTAGAAACAAGGGGCTGTACTTATTGAAGTGACCAGTTGGTGAATATTACAGCTTTAAATAGTCCAGACCTCTCTGTCCCTAGCCAGCTCTACCAGCTCAACTAGGGAAACCCCAAGACGTTCCCAGACCAGCTAAGAGATCCAGCATGTCCTGGGTCTTCCCTGGGGTCTACTCCCAGCTGGACTTGCCTGAAACACCTCCCTGGGGAGGTGCTCAGGAGGCATCCTTACCAGATTCCCAACTCTACTCAGTCTCTGCCGGGTCTGACCGAGCTTCTCACCCTATCGCTAAGGGAGAGGCCAGACACCTGCGGAGAAAACCTAGCGTTTTGTTCTTTTGGTCATTACCCAAACCTCATGACCATAGGTGAGGATAGCCTCAAGAGTCTCGAGAGTAAATCCAGAGCCTTTCCTTATGACTTAGCTCTTTCTTCACCACAACAGATCAGTTTAGAGTCTTCATCACTGCTGACCCCGTGCCAATCTGTCTGTCAATCTTACACTCCATCTTACCATCACCTGGAGCAAGACCACTTCACTACCAACGGGATCAATGCCTGGTTCAGGAACTGCACCGCAGTGGAACGCAAGTCCCTGCAGCGGGTAGTGTAGACAGCTGAGAAGATCATAGGTGTCTCTCTCCCCTCCATTACGGACATTTACACCACACGCTGCATCAGCAAGGCAACCAGCATTGTGGATGACCACACTCACCCCTCACACACACTATTTAGACTCCTGCCTTCAGGAAAAATATACCGGAGCCTCCGGGCCAACACATCCAGACTGCACAGTTTCTTTTCCCAGGCCATCAGACTCCTGAACAATCCGAACAAAATATGAACAAATCCGCTGCCAACATGTTGCACACACTTTTTGCACACTTTTTGAACATTTATAAAATGCTGCTAAAACAAACTCTTTAAGATTTATAACCACTCTATAGTCTATTGTACTGTGTACTGTGTCCTGTATTTATTGTGATCCTTGTGTTTGCGCACGTGCACTTTATATTGATTGTGTAGTAACTGTTATGTGTAGCACCTTGTTCCTGGAGAACTCTGTCTCATTCCACATATACTGTACAGCACTTAATATTGTTGGAATGACAAATAAAACACTTGAATACTTGAATGAATACTTGAAGATACTTAAACTCCCCCACTTGAGGCAAGATCTCATCCCTGACCCAGAGAGGACTCTCCTCACTTTTTCGACTGAGAACCATGTCCTCAGATTTGGAGGTGCTGATTCTCATGCCAGCTGCTTGTTCTTTTGTCCTGCCACACAATATTACCACCCTTTTTTTTTTTGGGCTCCTTAAAATATATTTGTCAGGATGAAGCGGGAACAATGTCAACCAAAGTATTGTTAGGAATAATAATGAATGACAGGGGTGGCCAAATCTGTGTTTTTTTACGGTTTGGTAACAAAATCTGAGTGCCCTGTGTGGTGACTTTTAAACATACTCACTGTTTTACAGACAGCATGTAGCCCATCTTCAAGACAAGAGTAAGAGATTCACCACCCACATCGAACAGCCGGGTATAAAATTGAGTAAATATACTGGAATGACGCAAATGTAACCGGAACAAAACATTTAAAAGAAATAAATTGTGTCTTGTCTGCCACGGCAGACCAGATTTCCTCCTGGCCGCCTACAGACAATAAAAGCAGACGGCCCTAATGACTAAGCTGCAGGGCCACTCCGAAATCAGCAGGATCAAACTTCACACTCAAGTGGCGGGGGATCCGCTCTCAATTAAGTGGATTTAGGGCATGCCAAGTATTTCATCACTAATAACTCTTTTTCATTTAGTTTCAAGGTTACTCGAAACAAACAGGGCACTTAAAGCCCCTTTATTCTCCAATGTCCCCCTAGAGCACTTGAGATTTTACAGGAAATATCAGAACTTCAAACCAATCAGGATGTTAGTGCAGGTCAGACATCTTTTTGAAGTTGCTTTTTCAACTTACTGTTTAAACCGGCATTGATTGGTCTATGTTCATATATTGGCTCAGTGTTCAATCAACCTATAGGTCTCTGCTGATGCATCTATAGAATGTATACCCCCTTACATGTCTACAAATATGGTATTATACACTATATTGCCAGGAGGGTTGGCTCACATATGTTAACTTACATATCCATAGGGTGCAGTATGACGTCGGTCTACACTTTGCAGCTAAAACAGCTTCAACTCTTCTGGAAAGATTGTCCACAAGGTTAAGGAGTGGGTTTATGGGAATTTTTGACCATTCTTCCAAAAGTTCATACACTGATGTTGGATGAGAAGTCCTGGCTCTCAGTCTCCGCTCTAATTCATCCCAAAGATGTTCGATCAGGTTAAGGTCAGGACTCTGTGCAGGCCAGTTAAGTTCATCCATACCAGATTCTGTCCTCCATGTCTTTATGGAGCTTGCAATGTGCACTGGTGCACAAACATGTTGGAAGAGGAAGGGGCCAGCTCCAAACTGTTCCCACAAAGATGGGAGCATAGAATTGTCCAAAATGTCTTGGTTCAGAGTTCATTTCACTGGAACTAAGGAGCCAAGCCCAGCTCCTGATAAACAACCCCACACCATAACCCCCCTCCACTAAACTTTACACTTAACACAATGCAGTCATTCAAGTACCGTTCTTCTGGCAACCGCCAATCCCAGACTCGTCCATCAGACTGCCAAACGGAGAAGAGTGATTCTTTACTCCAGAAAACGCTCCCGTTTAGCACTAGCGACTCCCGGTTGGAATCCCAATCCGGATGGCGTTTCCATGTTCCGTGGGTTTCCTCCGGATTCTCCGGTTTCCTTCCCATGGTCCAAAAACATGGATCAAGGTCAGTTGAATTCTTCAAATTGCGCCATATAGAGTGTGTGTGTGTGTGTCTGTGTGAGTGAGTGTGTGCCCAGCGATAGATTGGCGCCCTGTCCTGGGTGTATCTGCCCAGCGCACAAAAAATGTTCTCCCCTGTGGATGGGCATGGGGAACCCCCTGCGACCCTAGTAGAGGATAAAGCAGAAGATAATGGATGGATGAATAGTGTGTGTGAGTGAATGTGTGCCCAGTGATGGTTTAGCATCCTGGGTTTATCTGCCCACCACCGGCTACGATCCACCTTGAATGGGCATGGGGAAACACGACCCTATATAAAATTAAGCTGAAAATAACGGATGGATGGATGGCATGGGACAAAACAAGAATATGCAGAAATCCTTTAACAGACTGTACATGCAGAACAGAGGTCTAATTTGATATGACATGAAGAGCCAGAAGAATGTGAATCAACCACATTTCAAAAAAAGAATAAATAAAACAATAAAAAAGAAATCTTAAAAAAATAACAAAGCAACCAATTAGCTCATGAAACAGAGTTAATGAAGTGATAACTGATGAAGACACACCTGAAGAAAGAATAAAATGAATGTCAACTGCAACTAAACCAGGTTATAAACAGCCTTTATTTGTTCATTCTTGGAATGGAATGTCTCTCTCCCACTCTAGTTTTCTTAGACATATGACAGGAAGTGCTCGATTTGCAGAGGAGGACAGCAAGCAATCTAGTCTTTCATATGTTCTGTTACACAACCACTGATTGTATAACATGATTGCCTTTTAGAAAACTCATGCAGGAACGAACGTTGTGACCCTCAGCTCATCGGCAGGTGGTCTATCCGTCGCTCTTGACAACCAGACATGAGACACACAGCAGGGTATATGCACAATTTGAAAAAGTTGCATATTTCCTTCGGGTTCGGTCCCTCACACAGATTTCAATCTACTCCACTAAATGTTCTGCAGATTTTGAACCATTAGGAAAATCTGAACCTACAGTACCAGTCAAAAGTTTGGACACACCTCCTTCTTGTTTCACTCTGTTTCCTCCACTTACCATATAGATGGACTTTGTAGTTTTACAATTACAGGCTGTAGTACGTCTGTTTTCCTTTGTTTGTTAGTCCCCTGTTGGTTCTCTGTTCTCTGTTGGTCAGGAGCATCACAGAACAGGTATAATTTGGGTGGTGTATTGTTTATTGTAAGTTGTGCAGTGACACTGATGCAGTGAGGGGGTTTTAGCGCAGCAGTGCTGCTGTAGTTTCACTTAAACACCTCAGTGACACTGCTGGGATAGGAATAATGCACCAACCAAATAATACATGCTCTGTGGTGCAACTATTGGGATCCTGACCATTAGAGAACAGAGTAAAGGGGATGTACACAGTATGTACTGTAGTGCACAAACAGATAGACTACAGTCTGGTATTGTAAAACTACAACGTCCATCTTTACAGTAAGTGGAACTGAGAACATGGACAAAGAGTGAAGCAGAAAATAGGCGTGTCCAAATGTTTGATTGGTTCTGTACAAATTGCACTATACACCAAAGACTAAACAGCTCCTGTGGATTTGTATTTGAACAAAAATTACAGATCTGCATTTGTCTCAGGAGGAGTCGGTAAAGCTGGCATGCAGCCTCCAAACTCATTTACTAGAACATGTGGAACCCTGACAAATGATATGGTAAAACATAGTAATCAGTGTTTTTGAACTCACACTTGGTATTTGAGGTGCTCCTTAACCAGGTGTTTAAGAAGCAGTGCTAAGAACTCGCACACGGGGACTTGAATACAGCCAGGCTTGGGGCAGCACTCCACACCACTCTACGAGAATATATTTTTATCATTTAACACTTTCCCAGAACCTAAAGCATGGTAGAGAATGACCAATGCTACACCGATCCCCACCCCCACCCCACCGCCACTTCAGATATTTCTGAGAAGCTGTTGTTTTTCTCTGCGGGGCTTAAAATCCAATAACCCAAGCTTAGAATTTCATTCTAAAAGGATCAGGTAAGTTGAACATAAAAAATGACGTCCATCATAAACTGAGCAAAGTTGAGATCTCGGCTTCTACAGAGTTATACATCTGGCCTACAGACTGCACCTGCAGCAAATACCTACTCATGACACTGAAGGACTGAAAACACTGTGGAGTAAAATGTCAAATAAAGTCAGTGGTTTCTTTAAATTGCTGTTGACAGCATTCTCTCAAATCTTTTTGCCGGGCTCTAGAATCGGGTGTGTTAAGACATCAGCTGTGATTTCACAGAAGCTACTGCTGCTGCCCATCAATCTGAGAGGTTTCAGTGTGGAGGATTACTTTCAGGGATTGGCCTCATGGTGGCTTAGTGGTCAGCACATTCATCTCTCAGCACTAGGGATTCCCAGGTCAAATCCCAATCTGGGTGGAGTTTCCATGTTTTCCCCATGGGTTTCCTCCGGGTTTCTTCCCATAGTCCAAAAACATGGATCAAGGTGCATCCAAAATTGCCCCATATTGTGTGTGTGTGTGTGTGAGAGTGTACCCAGTGATAGATTGGCACCCTGTCCTGGGTGTATCTGCCCAGCACCTAAAACGTTCTCCCCTAGATGGGCATGGGGAACCTCCCCGCGACCCTAGTAGAGGATAAAGCGGAAGGATAATGGATGGATGGATTACTTAGAAGAGGAAGAAGGTCTTCAGGATCCCTGATCAAATCCTCCCATCTCATTATCTACAGCTTACTTACAGACATACTATATATGTGCAATTCAGAGCAGCCAATTCACCTTGAATCCATGCTTTTGGAATTATGTGCAAATGCGAGAGAGTGCATGCAGCCTGTTGCGGTTGCTCCTTTACTTTCTAATCTCTGTTTAATGAAAAATAAATTTAAAAAACCCTCCAATTTCCCCTCAAGGCTCAATAAAGGTTTCTGTTTTTGGACATTGGGAGGTTACTGGAGAACCTGGAGAAAACACACACAGACACGAGGACAACGTGAAAACTCCAATTAGATCGGGATTAAAACCTGGATCCCCAGTGCTCACAGTTAAAAAAAATAAAATGAAATTTTTTTTTCAAAAATTCACACCAACAGTACCTCAGTCCAACACACCATGACCTGAGCACCTCAGTCATTCAGTTGATCATGTCAATTTCAAGAGACAAACACAGGTCCCAGGTTTGATTTCCAGTTTCACCAAGTACAATGGCTGAAGTACTCTCAGGCAAACCACCCAACTCGAGTTGCTCCCCGGACGCAGTACACAAGACTGCCCACCGTTCTGGGCAATAGGGCTAATAACACTCAGTGTGTGTGTGTTTATGTGTGTGTGTGTGTGTGTGTGTGTATTTCACGACATGAATGGGTTACATGTGGAGGACAAACACCTCTGTGTGCAAGTACAGTAGGCAAAATAGATTACTTCTTATTTCTCACTTTATCAAGCTAAAGTGGTAGCAAGAGTACAGCCCTTTTTAACAGGCTCCTGCCCTGTGTTAGGGTTGTGTTGGGGATGAGTCTTGGTGGGTAAGACACATGGGTAAATGCATAGGGCTAAATAACAGTAAAAACTGAAAAGCAAAACATAAAAAAACATTTTCCTACTGTTAATCATGCAGTTCCTCAGTGACATCATATTTCATCAAACTCAAACATGTGTCAGGGATCAGGGACACTGTGCTTTATTATTAAACTGATTCTTGTCCTTAAAATCCGAAGAAAAATCAAGACCCAGTTTATCAAACAAAAGCAAATCCAGGAAAGAAATTTCCACTGCAAGCTGAGCGTCATGCCTCCCATAGTAAGAGTTACCCTTAAGCTGCAGTATAGAGGAAGTATTACCAAACCTTGGATTCACCAACTAAAAGCAGTGAGCTTCTGTGTTACCTGATTTTACTTTGTGGAATATTCAGTACTGTGGGGCAGATTTTTATAATAGTGCATTTGCTTATATTATCGTCAACACTGTGTTATAAAGTTTTGTCTCCTGATTTATGTTGGAAAAAGTTGGTGTTGTCTACACGACTATCCTCACAACTCGGCGGCAGAGAACATTATTGTATCTACACTTTGTATCGTGAAACGTGGAATTGTGAATGTCTCATGAGAAAAACAACTCTGTTTATTAAGAAAAGCATCTTAATGTAGTGAAATGGGAACTGAAATTTGTTTGGGGTCTGTGTTCACATGGAGTGTTGAAAAAAAAATAGGAAACAAGGCAGGTTTCCTAACCTAGAAACCGAAATCTTATGAAAAAAATCTATGAGACATGAGAACAAAAACACTTATATCTTAGTTTAATTTAATTGTATCAGTTTTGTATGTAACACTTCTGTTTCTGGGCAACAGTGGATTAGTGGTTAGCATGTTCGCCTCTCAGCGGGTTCTCCTGTTTCCTCTCACAGTACAAAAACATGGATTTAAGGTGAATTGGCTGCTCTAGATTGCCACTATTTATTATGTGTGTGTGTTTGTCCAGTGATGGACTGACGCATTGTCCTGGGTGTACCTGGCCAGTGCCCAAAACGTTATCCCCTGCATGAAAATGTGACCCCCCCACTCCCTTTGTGAACCTAGTCACTAGTACTGTACAGGATTAAGTGGAATATGATAATGGGATGAGAAACCAAAGTCGCCAGAGGAGGCTGACATAGAGGAGACAAAGTCCTCATTCGTTCTCAACCCGTAACAATGTAAACCTGTTCAGCATCTCAGCAGACCCCTTCACTCTCATATAAACTCTTTAATTCAGACGACAGACAGGGGTTCGATAAGGCTCTGTTGCTTTTAGAGTATGCTGCATTCACTTTTTTTTTTATTTTATTTTATTTTTTTAAAATGGTACAGACCGGGCTGCACAGTGGCTTAGTGGTTAGCACGTTTACCTCTCAGCACTGGTGATTCCCGGTTCGAATCCCAATCTGGGTGGATTTTCACTGTTCTCCCCGTGTCTGTGTGGGTTCTCCAGTTTCCTTCCACAGCCCAAAAACATAGATCAAGGTCAATTGGCTGCTTCAAATTGACCCATATAATATGTGTGTGTGTGTATAATTTCCTGGGTGCCCAATACCCGAAAACATTCTTCCCTTAATGGACATCCGCCTACAACCCTAGTTTTGGGTTAACTGGAAGTTAAAGGATGGATGTATGAATGGTTGTGCTTTCATTGCTCATTAGCAAGAGTGTGGCATTAACACAAACACACATAACACAGCGCCATCACCTGGTAGCATAGAAACACCATGAACACACCACACTTCTTGATTATGGTGACTAAGCACAACATGTAGTAAAGCAATATTAATTGAACAGAATTATAGTCTATTAAATGAGCATGTGGCTTAGTGGTTAACACGTTCTCCTCTCTACACTGGGGATTTCTGGTTGGAATCCCGATCAGAGTGGGGTTTTCATGTTCTCCGGTTTCCTCCCACAGTCCAAAGACATGGATTTAAGGTGAATCAGCTGCTCTAAATTGTCCCTATAGTCTGTGTGTCCTCAGACCCAGGTAGAGGGTGAGGGTTGTGTCAGAAAGAGCATCCGGCGTAAAACACTGGGCCAAGTCTTAAATGCGAGTTCATCACTGTGATGACCCCTGAATAATAAAGGGTAAAACACCAAAAGAAGAAGAAGATTGCGGTACAGACAGATTTACCCACAAATACACAGATCTATGTTTGAATGTCTTAAAGTGAACTGAATAGAGCTGCAATGTATTTAGGATGAGTTAACTGGTTTCAAAAAGGGAATGTATTTAAATGTGTGCTAGATACTGGTACTATAACTGCAGCAGGATACTATTTACACCATGCAAAATCAGATCAGCCATGCAGCCCACACAGAGCCACACTGTTTATATAATGCGCCAACGTGCCAATTCATAACCAAGTCAACATATGTGGACAAGAAAGTAACTAGTGAAACCGAGATGATGTGTGCATTGTGGACTCACCTCACTCTGCAGTCATCTCCTCCTCTCTCTTTAAAACACCGTTACCTGTAAAGACAAAACCCCATGAAGCATTAGCAACACAAGCTATACAGAATAAAAAGAAGGCTTTGCTCCAGTATAATTCTGCCTCTTAATGTTGTATGCTTACTTGTGTGCATGTGATGTAGCTATAGAATGACAATAGATTATGTTTAATTTCATTTATTTATATGGTGGTTTTTACAATCATACATCATCCTCAAGCATCTTTACAGTGTTCTAAACCTTAAAACAAAGACAGGCAAGTAAAAAAAACCTCCCTGATATTTCAAACTCAACATTCCCATATAATTGTGCAAGTAAATGAACTTCCCTTCTAATATTTGTGAAAAATAAAAACCAAACTGTTCAAGTTAATGTAGTGGAAATTCAAGCTGTATTATATTTTATTAATCCATTTTGGTGTAAGTGTGACATTTACAAAACTTCTCTACTTAACCTTGGAGAAGTTTGAGAGATATGATGGGATGGCATGTGTTGGGAGGATGTTATTTCACAAACCAGATGCATTGGAAGCGGGGTGAGCAAGGTTCTGGGTCGAAGTGCCCCAAAACTTTCCTTTCCGGATGCAAACAGGTTTTGAAGGGTTGGAACCCATATATGGTATAGCTTCCTCTACCTGTGTTTTTCTTTTTGACCTGGTCTTCTCACATTATTATTGGACAGAACTGTATTACCTATTTTTCTATTGGCTGTGTTTTTCGTATGAATACTGAGGCTGAGCAGTCGTGAGCTCAGAAGCTTACAACAACCTCCATTAGGTTGTTTGTCTGGTTTCTCGATTTGCAAATCTTATTAAATATTTTTTACTTTAACTGTTATTCTGTCATCTGATTATTTACCACCACAGTTAACATGGCTTAATGGACAGGTACAGGGTTCTGTCCCACCGTGTCTCTATTCTCAGCCAAGATATTATTCCCTTTTGTGTAACAGAATCCACCATGGCTTTTTGTTTACTACATATGCTGTCTACAAAGAGTAGGGTCAGCGAAACTGTAGCCCAGGTGTCTTTGACAAATTGATTTTGAGTCCAGGCTACCAGGGTTAAATGCATACTTGCCCAGAACAAGCATGAAAGCTGGGACACGAAGATAATCCACTTTTCCTTCCTCACCTCAATCTCAGTGAGAAACACCTTTGACAAACTGGTTCAGAATCTGAACATCCATATCAAACCCATCACATTAAGTCGCTTTATCCAGTTCCAGCTTTAGAACAGTGGACCTTATGTGTATGTTACTGAAGAGCAGCAGTTAAATCACTAAACTGCTGATTGTAGAACCTCACAAAACAAAGCTACTTTAACCTTCTTGACTTCTCTGTACAAAAATCGAAATTTCACTCATTTATATTTAAAGTTAAACACAATGAACTTGTTGTTAAAACCACTGAATAATGGTTAGCACGTTCGCCTCTCGGCACTGGGGATCCAGGTTCAAATCCCAATCTGAGTGGAGTTTTCATGTTCTCCCCCTGTCAGCATGGGTTTTCTGATGGTTCTCCAGTTTCCTCCCACAGCCTAAAACCATGGATTCATGGTGAATTGGCCGCTGTAAATTGCTCCTATACAGTGTCTGTGTGAGTGAGTGTGCCAGAGATAGACCTGGGTATGTCTGCCAAACACCCGAAATGTTCTCGACTAGATGGGTATGGGGAACACTAGTAGACAATTAAGTGGATATTTGTTATCAAACATCTAATAAAAATACTACAGGATAAAAAAATCTGACCACCCCCAAACCACGTGGTCAACACAGTGAATCTTATGTACAGTTACGCTATAATTGTGAGACAATGGATTGTGACAATGGATGGTCAATGGTCAACCCCCAACCCAATGCCACAACCCCATTTTATAATATATATATATATATATATATATATATATATATATATATATATATATATATATATAAAGGCGTCCTACTGTCCCAGAACACGTGCCGCTTTCCTTGAAAACCAGTGCAAGGTGTCGAATCGGATCATTGCTACAGCTTCCTTACAGTCAGTGCATAAAAACCAGGACAAGTAGCTGAGACTGAGAAATGCAGACGGAAGCTGATGCTCAACAGATCATTTGTGAGCTCTGTCGAGATAAAAGAGAGAAAAATGAAATTCGGGGATTTGAAATGCATTTGTTTTGTCTGTGTGAGATTAGGAAACAAAGACGCAACAGCTCGTCCTGTAGAAAACTTAGAAACTTAATGCTGCACAGTCTATGACATTATAATCACATTTTCTTTCTCATAGCAATAAAAGATTATAATATTTAAAGTAAGTAAATAAATAAATAAATAAATAAATGTATCTGCCCGGGCGCTGGGCAGTACACCCAGGACAGGGCGCCAATCTATCACTGGGCACACACTCACTCACTCAGACGCATTCTATATGGGGCAATTTGGAGTATTCAATTAACTTGATCCATGTTTATAGACTGTGTGAGGAAACCGAGAAACCGGAGGAATCCCACACGGACACGGGGAGAACATGGAAACTCCACCCAGATTGGGATTCGAACCGGGAAACCCTAGCGCTGAGAGGAGAACATGCAAACTACTAAGGCACCGTGACCCATGCTTATACAATTATGTAATAATTAACATTACTAAAAAACATGCCAGAACAAATCACAGAAGCAATGCAGTGTTTTTATTTAATGTAAACACGAAATAGCATGTTATTCAAAGACAACACAAGGCTTGTCTTCATAAATCCATTTAAAATAAAAAGTGTAACTTTATATTGGTTTGTGCGAGTCGCACCACTTGGTCTAAGGTTCCGACTGCATATGAAAGTATGAAAAAAAATCCGTATGAAAGTCTTCATGATGTTCATTGTATCATACCTATTGGGGATTTCTGTCCACTGTTGCAGAAGACACTCCTATTGGCTGTTTAAGAAGCATCGTAACGTGAACTGTACTAGTTCTCAGGCGAGACTAATCCGAGTGTGTCTTTAATCGAATCAGCAGATTACCTCTCCCTTACAGACACAATGCAGCAACACTTAATGCTCGACTGTAATCACCATGGCTATCTCGAGCCATTCTGAATGAGGCAAGGTCCGTGCAACACAACAAATTGATTAGATGCACAGCAGTAAGCATGATATATATATATATATATATATATATATATATATATATATATATATATATATATATATATATATATATATAAGGGCGGCACAGTGGCTTAGTGGAGTTTCCATGTTCTGCCTGTGTCCATGTGGGTTTTCTCCAGGTTCTCCGGTTTTCTCCAAAAAACATGGATCAAGGTCAATTGAATTCTCCAAATTATATATATATATAAATATATATATATATAAATATAGAGTGTGTGTCTGTGTGAGTGAGTGTGTGCCCAGCGATGGATTGGCGTCCTGTCCTGGGTGTATCTACCCAGCGCCTGAAACGTTCTCCCCTGGATGGGCATGGGGAACCCCCCCGCAACTCTAGTAGAGGATAAAGCGGAAGATAATGGATGAATATATATCCATCCATCAATTATCTTCTGCTTCATCCTATAACAGGGTCGCGGGGGCGGTTCCCCATGCCCATCCAGGGGAGAATGTTTCAGGTCTGTGGGAGGAAACCGGAGAACCCGAAGGAAACCCACGTGGACACAGGGAGAACATGGAAACTCCACACAGATGGGGATTCGAACCGGGAATCCCTAGTGCTGAGAGGCGAACGTGCTAACCACTAAGCCACTGCGCCGCCTGGATATATATATGTGTGTATGTGTGTATTTGATAATTTTCTTGAGCCATAATTTTACAAACAAAAAAAAGAAAGATTTGATCATTACATAGAAATTACATTCACATTCAGTAATTAGGCAGATGCTTTTATCCAAATGAGAGAATACTACAAGTCAGTGGTGAAGGAGGAACCAGCTTAACCTGCATGTGTGATGGGAGCACATCAACACTAAGGGAAAAGGCGGCGACAACAATGACAGCAATGAACATTGAATAATAAAACGAAATGTTACGAAAGAGCGTGCATTATTGTGAAAAAATCATGGCACGAGGGGGTTATATGTATGACATGACATGAAGTGGAGTGGATTCTCCAAGGTGACGACTAGAGGTATAGAGGTAATCAGGGCTAAATCCCAAGCTATCCTTTCTCCAGAGACATCGACTGAGGGATTAGTAGAGTGAGAGGAAGAGCCCTCACTGATCTGAAGGCAAATTCATGGGTTTAACAACAATTTGTTTCTATTATTACTATAATGTGGACACAAAGCATGAATGCATCTCACTTTACACAGAGCTAAGGTTTATGTCTGTAATTGCGTCACAGCTTCAACACTAGCTACTTTATGGGCGAGTCTTAGGTTTGTTGTTGAGAAACCAGCCTTATGACCTTAAGGTTCGATTCTTGGTTCCAAAAAGCACTATGTGCCGAAGTGCCCTTGAGCAAGGCGCCCGAACCCCAATTGCTCCTTAGGTGCCTGGTACAAGACTGCCCACCGCTTCAGGCATGTGTGCTCACTTTAACCCTTGATGGGTTAAATGTGGAGGATAAATTCCTCTGTGTGTATGAACAGTATGAAAAAGATACACTGTATCACTAAGTAAAAGTGATCACAAGCTAGGTGCTACCATATAGATGAACTTTGTAGTTTACAATTACAGACTGTAGTTCATCTCACACTGCTTTTTATTTAACCATTAATTATTTAATGATCATCAAGTAATGTTTTTGTCCTTCAGCAACTGCCCCAGGGTTTTTAAGAAGGAGACCGTGAAAAAAAAAAGATAACAGCATGACGCTCCCGCTAAGTCTCAGACTCCGAGAAGCTCTGCTTTCAATAGTGGACTGAAACAGAGCACCTCATCACTATTCTCAGAGATATGAGGATCATAATGATGAAGAAAAGGGTGCTAAAAAAATTAAACACCCACCCACAAGGTAAGTTGCTTTCGCATTTGTAAATCACTTTGGATAAATGAATGTAATGTAAATGTAGGAAACAGTATGATCAGCGGAATGTAGTAGACAACAGAGTCCCCCATGAGAGGAGAGGAGGACCAAAGAAAAACCAGAGATGTTTCTGAATCTTCACCTACACTTACGAAAAAACACAAACCCGCACGTCTCTGGTTGATTAATCAAATACATATATACACAATTAACAACCGTTGTGGTTTTATTTGTATAATTGTACACACAAACACGTTTAAAGAAAACAGTCACATTAGATTTATTTATCACATCATTAAAACTTTTCCTCAGCGCACCTTACCCTTACAGATGCAAACGAACATGAGTGTTGCAGATTTGCAGTCATTATCTGTACATGTAATGATGCCAACCAATACTCATTAACATGTTGAAAATGTTTCTACTACAAACATAGCTCACAACAGTTGCACAATGCCTAAAAAATCATCCATCCTGCTGCTTTTTCTTTCTTCATACCGTGCCTGTGCACGTTCCATGCTTCCAAATCTGCACAGACCTGATTGGCTAAGGAGCGCCTTTGGTGATCTTACTTCGCACATAAATGGTGATTGAGTTTATAGCTCAGTAAAGTTCGTACCGTAAAGACAATAAAAAAAGTTTAATCGCTTAGAATAAACAGTACAACATTAAATCGGCAGTTTATTGGTTTGGGTGTGCAGTGAATAATGTCTGGGTTTAAATACTAATTTGCAGTAGTAACACACAAATAAATTATAAAAACAATATTAAATTGTGATTTTCTGATTTCTTTTTAAGATTGTCTCTCATAGTGGACATGCACCTAAGATGAAAATTTCAGACCTCTCCATGATTTCTAAGTAGGATAACTTGCAAAGTCGCTGGGTGTCCAAATACTTATTTTCCTTACTGTGTATTTATATATATATATATATATATATATATATATATATATATATATATATATATATATATATA
>JAFMOD010000640.1:1368862-1423855 GCA_019802435.1 Corydoras maculifer | reverse complement strand
GTATTGACTCAGGGGGGCTGAATAATTTTGCACATCGCACTTTTCAGTTTTTTATTTGTAAAAAAATTGTTGATTCATGTATAACTTTCATTCCACTTCACAATTGTATACCACTTTGTGTTGGTCTTTCACATTAAATTCCAGTGAAATATATTTATGTTTGTGGTTGTAATGTGACAAAATATGGCAAAGTTCAAGGGGTATGAATACTTTTGCAACCCACTGTATATTACACATATGTAAATATTGTGTATTTCATTTTATCTTCTATGTAGAGTGTATATCCTGATGCCTCACCTTAAGAATTTCTATGTGCACATGTCCCAACATGTAGCACAAATGACAAATAAACTTGAAATTTAAAACTAAAGATAACACTGATCACTGAGTAACAGGACAAAGATTTAGTACTTATTAGGAACCAGCTCTCATGATTTAAAATGTACTTTATAAAAGATTTATATGAATGTAAATTATTAATAATCTAGAAAATCAGTTTATTAATAATTTAGTTTTTAATAAAAAACATTTATGAATCAAACCTTGTTTTTATTATAGTGTTTGTAACTGTTTTATAAAAGCAATAAGACTCTCAAAGTTGTGTATTATTATTATTCCTCTCAAGCCTTATTGCTTTATTAAATACCAGACCTTGTTGCCATGTATTGCTTGGTTTCCTGGACTTAGTTTAAAGACACACCTAATCTTGTTAACTGTACAATAAACATGATCCATTTAATTGGATATTATAACAGCTATACATTCGTGCAAATGAAACATGCATGTAAAAACTCCTTATATAATTTACCTGGATTTAAATAATACTTTCAAATAATACAAGCCATTGTAACATTAATTACCTCCTCACCTAGTATGAGGTAACTAACTTCAGGCAAAGCAAGTACCATTATCCGTCGTGAGATTATAGTTGTTAAGTGGTTAGAGATAAGGCTGAAAGTAAACAATGCTGCTTAGAGATTTTCTTATGCTGACGCTTTTCACTTTGTAAAACGTTCAAGTCTCAGCATGAGAGCTGTCTGTATAAGGTGTCTGAAAAAGCATCAGGGAAACTTTTACTGCCATTTTCTCAACATTTTAACCCATTGCAAGGCCTCTCTGTAGTTCCTACAGGAATTACAAATCTAGTTTCAGTAAAGCCTTAAATTTTCATATGAATTCTACAGCATCTGATTAAATTAATTCATCTGAACGCACAAATGTAGAAAGAAAAGATCCTCAGATTTTCATGCTATACCGATTTTGTCTGTGCTTATGATGAAGTTTTATGCAAACATTAATTGGTCACTTGTTGTTTTTAACTAACTAGGAGAAAAGTAATGTAAATAATCAAACAAAACAAAGTTTCTCCAGCATATAATAACTAATCCCACTCTCCACCAATCACTGGTGTTGCTGCTGCTTCTTGGTGGTTTGTAAAAAGTATTTGAACCTCCACAGGATCCGAAAGAGGAAGCTTAACAAATGTCAACACAAATACTCCTAATCAAAAAACAATGAAAAACATCCATCCATTATCTTCCGTTTTATCCTTTACTAGGGTCGGGGGTGTGGGGAGGGGGTGTGGGGCGCTAATTACAGACACACACTCTATACGGAGCAATTTGGAGAATTCAATTGACCTTGGTTCCATGTTTTTTGACTGTGGGAGGAAACCGGAGAACCCAAAGGAAACCCACGCAGACACGGGGAGAACATGAAAACTCCACCCAGATTGGGATTTGAACCGGCGCTGAGAGACGAACGTGCTGACCACTAAGTCACTGTGCTGCCCCAATGAAAAACTTAAGCCTATTTAATAAATATAAAATTTTGTAACTGATACTAGAACTTGTTAGGTAGTCATGTTTGAGTGTGTATCTTTTCCAAAATGCAACAAAGAGAACGTGACATAATTACTTACGAGCTTTAGCTCTTACTGCTGTTCTTATCCATGGTTTTTGAAATATCACCAGCTCTTCATTAATAACACTGCCAGAGCACCACGGCTGTATGGAACCTGGATTTCTGTTGAACTTGTGAGTGGTATTGCAGTCCAGCAGGATGGCCTCACTGAAATTTTTTGAAAATGGGTGTCCTGCTTTGTTGATGCTACCAAACTGAGGATGGGACCCCAATGAGCCATGGTCCTCTAACGGTTTCTTCCTTAAAAAACAACTTAACAAGGAGTTTTTTTCTTGCCACTGTCTCTTCGGCTTTCTCTTTTGGGAATTAGATTTAGAACTCTGTGAAGTTGCTTTGAGACAATTTTCTATTAAAAAATGCTTTTTATAAATAAATAAACCCTGTCCATCACAGAAGCATAATGTTTCACCAAACAAAACCACACATGGTCACACACATTCAACTGCAGTTCTCCATCATTAGCCTTAAAACACCCGGATTCCACTTACCCACTAAATCTTTTATAGTATTATGAATTGCAGGCTGTGGGGGCGGCACGTGGCTTAGTGGTTAGCACGTTCGCCTCTCAGCGCTAGGGATTCCCGGTTCGAATCCCAATCTGGGTGGAGTTTCCATGTTCTCCCAGTGTCCGTGTGGGTTTCCTCCGGGTTCTCGGATTTCCTCCCACAGTCCAAAAACATGGATCAAGGTCAATTAAACTCCCAAATTGCCCCATACAGACCCACCTGTCCTGGGAGTATTTGCCCAGCACCCGAAACGTTCTCCGCTGGATGGGCATGGGAAACCCCCCCGCGAACCTAGTTCATAAAGCAGAAGATAATGGATGGATGAATTGTAGGCTTTAACAATATTGTACTTAAAACTAATTTCCTAATTCTCTGAAAAACCCTTGTACAAAGTGATGACCCACAGCACCTACTCCATAGTGAATGTGGATGCTCCTTTTATACACTGTCTTGATGACCTCACCTGCTACTAGTTAAAATTTCAACTTTTTAAAAAAATTTTGCATTGATTTTTTAAATGTGTTAATATTTTACACAATAAATTAACTTCACCATTGACAACAATGATAATATATATTTTTTATTTACTGGCTTAGTGGTCAGCTTTGGGGATCCAGGTTCAAATCCCGATCTGGGTGGACTTTCCATGTTCTCCCTGTGTCTGTGTGGGTTTCCTCTGGGTTCACAGGTTTCCTCCCACAGTCCAAAACTATTTCGAGCAAATTGGCAAAGTTGTGTCTAGCGATGTAGAATATAGGATTAAATGGAGGATTATTAATTATTATTAATAATAATTAATGAATTATAATTTTTTATTCTTGTGGGTCTTGAAAAAAAAGGCATTAAAGATGAAGATTTGTTCACACTGGGTTAGCACATAAAGGCTCCTCTTGTTCCAGCATTATTGAACAAACACACAGTTAAAGTCAAGGTCACAGGAGCTTCGCACTCCACTAAACTAAATGCATTTTGGAATGAATTGGAATGTGGACTGCAAACCAGGCCATTGCACATACCATGCCTGAAAAGGAACAGGATGTAAGAATAAGTGTGGTCTGTTCCAGTTCCTGAGGGGGGAAATTATGCATTTATGGCTATAAGATTAGACCAATTACTTACAGTCTATGAACAAAAGTATTGGGACACACAATTAATCATTGATTGCAGGTGTTTTATTTAGATCCATTGCCACAGCGGTTTAAAATCAACCACCTAGCCATGCACAATGGACAACTCTGTGTATGTAATCCTGTGGGAACAGTTTGGGGAGGCCAGTGCAAAGTCTATTAAAGCATGGTGGGATGAGGTTGGTCTGGAAGAACCTCAACCTGCCTAAGCTGAAATACTGTAGCACACTGTGTAGATAGTTGCTATTAAATAAAGTCCTTATCTAATGGTTCGTATAAAGCTGTGCTAATAACCCTGCTGAAATCCATTATAATTGATGATGGTGCTGATAATACAGCAGCTTTTACCGTGTTCCTTCAGTCCACTTATTAAAACCAAAGCGGATATCAGTAATAAATGGATGGCCATGTTTCATGATTATGTATCAGTATGTTTCATTAAGAAGCTTTCAAACGTAAGCCTATTAAGACTGTGTGCTGTCCAAACTCCTCTCCTCATTAGAACCGCTTTAAAGCCACTCAGTTCAGGTTTCCTCCACCAATCATTTCAGCCTTTGGATACTTTCTACTTGATGAGCAATTGAATAACTTTAGGCTCCTTAATATCCAATTCCAAAGGTCCAAAAAAGCCATTAGTTACAAATATGTGCTCAGAAATGCAGAATCACCACAGTTGGCTGAGTTCTTGGAAAAGTTAAGCTTGAAAAACTCTAGATCTTGTAGAACCAACACTGGACTGGGTAATTAATACATCTATGTGTTACAACACCTTTGTTGGTTATTTTATAAACATACGTCACTGCTGGGGAGGCAGGGTGGTGTAGTGTAGCGCCTCAGTGCTGGGGATCTGGGTTCGAATCTTGATTTGGGTGGAGTTTCCATGTTCCGTGTCCACATGGGTTTTTTCAGGGTTCTCCAATTTCCTCTCACAGTCCAAAAACATTGATTTAAGGTGAACTGGCTGCTCCAAATGGCCCTATATAGTGTATGCCCAGTTATGGATTGACGTCCTGTCCTGGATGCATCTGCCCAGCACCTGAAACGTTATCTCCTGGATGGGCTTCCACCCATCCCAACCCTAGGATTGCATTAAGTGGAAGATAATGACATGAGATGACAATGTGGGTCGCATGGTGGCTTAAAGGTTAGCATATTCATCTCTCAGTGCTGGTGATCTCGATGTGGGTGAAGTTTCCATATTCTCCCTGTGTCCATGTGGGTTTTCCCTAGGTTCTCCTACAGTCCAAAACTTGGATGTAGGGTAAATTGACTGTTCTAAATTCTATATTGCCTCTATATAGTGTCTGTGTGCAGCACCCTGTCATTGCTGAGACAATAAAGACTGGGGACAGGATTCTGCAAGATATTTTAATACATTAACTGTTATATCACGTTCCTGTCAGCATTACATGTCTCACCCAAACTTTTAAAGGCTGCCTTAAATACCCCCCCCAGTAAATCCCCCCAGTATTGTCTTTTCATCTAAAGTGTAGATACATCCATCCATCCATCCATCCATCATCCTCCACTTTATCCTCTACAAGGGTCACGGGGGGGTTCCCCATGCCCATCCAGGGGAGAACGTTTCGGGCGCTGGGCGCCCATGACAGGGCGCAAATCTATGACTGGGCACACACTTACTCACACAGTCACAATCCATATGAGGCAATTTGAAGAATTCAATTGACCCAACTTGTGTTTTTGGACTGTGGAAGGAAACCTGTGAACCCAGAGGAAACCCACACAGACACCAGGAGAACATGGAAACTCCACCCAGATTAGGATTCAAACCAGAAATCCCTAGAGCTGAGAGGCGAACATGCTAGCCACTAAGTTGCCATGCCACCCTACTCTAGATACACTATATGGACAAATTAGGGAATACCTAAATGCAATGATTGATATTTTTTGGTGTTTGTCCAACACCACTGAACGCTGAATACAACTGAATGCTATTAAATAGCACTGTTTTTGTATAGTGAATGCATATACATAGTCTACACTATACTGTGTGTTCTCCATTCACACTAAAATGGAGAAACTCATGGACCAGCGCATTAAGTCCAGATATTATCACCACTGAAATAGCAATCTACCAAAGTCAGAGTGCACCTGACTCTTAAAGAGAACGTCAAGTGGTTTATTATATTTTGCTCCCCAAGCAAACCCATGAATAATTTAGATAACTAGTACATGGCATTTTTTTCACGTCTTTATGATAGCAAAGACATACAGCACATCATAAATCAAGTAGCAGCGCCAAAAACGTGGCCTGGATGGGCCATCGTGACCCTTGTAGAGTATTCATTGAAAGATAATGAGACGTGATAAGATTTACTGTTGATGAAATTATCTATTCGCAGTAGCAGACAAAAAGGCAGTCTGTTGAAAAACTAAAGAGATTGTAAAGAGTGTAAAGAGATTGTTTCTTTTAAAAAAAGAAAAAAAAAGAAAGGTTTTCTCTTTAAACCACAGAACTTTTAGCATTAGAACATAACATGAGCCAGAGGGATTTCCCTCGTTTATGAATCCAGTCATGATCCAGAATGAGAGCTTTCTAGAGGTCGCTGTTCATAGCTGCACACTAGAAATTTGATTTTAATAAGCTGACAAAATAAACGTTTACTCTTGACTCTAGCATCTAGCTTTCACACTGACAGACAGCTAAGGCAAAGGTTTCTAATTACGCTTAAACATCAAAACCGACAGCTAGTGTGTTATACACAGCCAATGAAAATAGGTTACCTTTTTAATGGCATCAGAGTGATGCCAGAACTGACAGCATGTGGGTGTGAGAACCGAGCTCCAAATGACAGAAATGTGTTCCTTTAACCACAGTACAGTGGCGCATCTTACTTTCCATTAAATTCGTTTCAGGAGGATGAATCAATTTTCACCATTAAAAATCCTGAAAAACAGATTAATCTGGTGCCAGACCCTTATTAACTCTTAATGGATGCCATGATTAATATAGAAAAGATAGTGTGTAACAAGTGTAATTGCCTAATGTCAACTGATAAGAACCCAGCGCAGAGTTCATAGTCATTCAACTGCATGTGGTTAGTCAGTTGGACTGGTGGGGACCGGTGGGGGGCATTTTGTACTAGATGAGCCTCATCTGCCATCAGGTGCTGCTGCACTTGGCCCTAAATGATATGATGATTATAAAAGTAGAGAAACAAAGTAATTTATTTTGCCTACTCTGCCAACACACCGAGGAATTGGTCCTCCACATTTAACCCATCCAAGCAGTGAAACACAAACACACACACACACACACAGTATAGTAATCAGCCAGCTTGGTGGGAAGGTTGCAATGCTGGTTGTTTAACCACACAAGCATATGACTGTCTAGGATCTGTTGGCAGAGGTGGGATAAATATATACATACAAACTTTTTAGAACATTCCATTTTTTCTATGTTGTTATGGATCATGAGTGTGAAACTGGAGGCATGCAGGTCATATCTGTACCGTAATAAAATTATATCCAGCCTGCGAGATCATTTTACATTGATCTATTATTATTATTATTATTATTATTATTATTATTATTATTATTATTATATTAATGGCCTAGGGAAACAGGTTTTTTGTACCACACTCATATTTAAAATGTGTATGATTTTAACAGGAACATTTTTATGGAGAGCAGAAACATTTATAGTTTAAGTTTATTTTTCTAATAAAGAGCAAAAAAAAATTAATATTTTGATTTGTTATCTTTATTTGTGTGAAAAAACATTATTTCATTTTTTTCCATGTTCTGTTGCATGTTGATAGTTGTAAATGTTATCATTTTGACAAGAGATATTTTATAGAGAGCAAAGTTATACAAAGTTTATTTATTTTGGAATAAAATTCCTGTCTGTTTTTTTTTCTTCATGTTCATAAAACATTCAAAAAAATGTTTATCCTTTCCGACCCACAACCTAAATTGGGCTTTAAATTTTGGCCTTCAGTGCAATTGAGTTTGACACCCCTAAATTATAGATATTTACACAGAATTTAATGTACATTGAAAGCATTGCACAAATAAACAAACCTAAAATGGGGGGGGAGTGGAACAAGTATTATTGGATTGAATCTAGATTTTGAACCTGAAGTGCCAGCTCTTGCAAATATAATGGCAGAACACAAAAGAGGTGATAATAATATCAGATAAATCAGATATTGTTTAGTAAGGTCTTCCCAACACTGTTACTGCACCTGTATGTTGCTTCACTTTCACCCTTCTGTCTAGTTCATCCTATACGAGCACTGTGTAAAGGTCGGTCCATTTTTTTAACCTAGAAGTATGTTTTGGGTCATAGTCTTGCTGTAATATAAACCCCTGACCAGAGGATCTTTAAAATGCTTTGTTAGTTCTTTTTGTAAAGTCTAAAAATGAGCTTGTTCCAACTCTGAAAACAGGAAAACAGTATTATATGGTGTCACAGAGGAACCACCCTCTCACCTGCTCAGTGGAGTACAAAAACCCCATTGTATCAAGTCTTTTTAAATTTAGAATCATCAACCAATAAGTAATTTGCTCCCTTGTACCAGTTCAGTTTATTCACTAGACTTGATAACATTGTCTCTCCTCAGGGTTCATTCAGCTTCTATAAAAAATAAGATAAAAAAAAGGAAAGGAAGCATCACAGAATCCGAAAAAAGTAGCTTTATCAATGTTTAGTGTGATTCAAGCTGTACTATAAAAAATTGGCTGAGCCATTTGTGCAGCAGTAACATTATTAACATAATAATAATACAAACCACTGATGATTCACATTCATATCAATGAGTGATATACAATACATTATTTTCCCGATCTTTTTTATAAACGAGGTGGCGGTATTCAATTGTTAGAGAAACCGGAATCCTGTTACTCAGCAAACAGTGTTCACTTTAAAAAAGGGACTAGATTATGTCATGGAAGACAAGTTTACTAAAGATTTTGTTTTTAATAAATGTATTTATGAATCAAAACTTTATTATAGTGTGTAACCATTTTGTAAAATCAATAAGGCACTCGAGGTTGTGTATTATTGAGAATAAATAACAGGAAAGAGGTGTAACTGTACTCCCCTTCATGTTGTGCCTTATACCTTTAATGCACGCCCTCTACTGTCTTATTCGCGAAACCAGCATCCTGTTCCTTAGCGGGAGACCAGTTTATTAACGATTTTGTTTTCGATAAACACATATGAATCAAACTATTTCTTTACTATAGTGTGTTTATAATTATTTTATAACAGAAATAAGGCAATGTGAAGAGGGCGTGCATTTTAGTGAATAAATTAATCCTGCCTAATAACACCTCTTTCATGAGAATATTTCTGACCTAACCAATGCGGCTACTTTGTTTCTACATTAACTGTACGTTAAGTGGATAAACTACAGTACAGAAATGTAAACCTAAAAATAGCATCTATGTGGTAAATATAAGCGATAAAATAGACATGTAGTAAAAAGGAGGTAAACCACTACAGTATTTTGCACACTTTTTCCAGAGGTGCCTATATGAGGTACAAGAAATCTGGGTGCACCTACATTTGTTCTGTCTTTTATTAAAGCAAAGTGTTGTCACAGCAGTCTGAATTCATTAATTGTGCATCCTCCTGGGAACTAACCCATAAAGTTTGTGACTTTGCGTCCTTTGTGATGGGCATTTGTTTTACATACATAACTATTAATATTTTTGAGATACCCTGCTGTCTTATAAAGAGGACATCCTGGGCTTTCCAAAGATATGAAATATGAATGGTTTGGGTGCTGAAAATCTCCCAGTTGTTTCTCTTCAATATGGCTGCCATAAAAACAAGCACATTTTTAGAAGGAGGACAGTTATGTGAAATATTGTCTATTAATTAATCTATTAATTACATATTCTACATTGCAAGCAAAAAACATTCCAGTTTAGTTCGCCTTTCATACTAAACTGGCTTGTAGGCATAAGTGAACTTGTTATGACTCTACAAGCAAATTGGTTCATTTTCGTATTTTAAGCTTGGCTCAGTTTTAATATAAAAAAGGTCCTTTTGTCCACTTCATTGGACATACTGTAAAATTAAAATAACAATCAATGAAATAAAATCTAAATTGTAAGTTGTCTATTTTACCCTTAATAGGAAATCCCAACAAAAATAAACTCGATGACACTTTTATTTCTCGTTTCCCAGGATATGTTAAAGCATGTTAATGAGCATGACCTGTTGATCTTGTGGGAAAATTACCACTGCATTACCACTTAAATACAAACAAATAATGAAAAAAAACACACTCAGGTCACAAGACCGCCGGATGAGATAAATGCTTTGGCCTAGCATGACCCCAGAGTTCAGAGGAAAAGCAGTTGTTCTTAAGAAGCCTTCAGAAGAAATCAAACTCTGTAACATGGACAAGGCCTTATAAGTAAACAGGAATAAGGATGTGTGGTGCCTGGTGTCTCTCTGATCCTTCACGTCTTCCTTTAAATGCCGTTTTTCTTAATAAGAGGTTCGACTCGCTTGAGTTACTGAAACCAGCCCAGCCTGAATGCTAATTAGTAAACGAGCCTGCTCATAAAACGTCAATGAAAAATCAAACCAATGATGCAGATCACCATAAAAGGTGTTAAATTTATTGTCTGGAATTGTTCGCACTGGGTTGAATTTGCACCTTTTGCCAAGTGCACTAAAAGTAGGCCAAGTTCATTTTGTAAGTTAGATTATTTATTTACTAATCCCTTTCTTCCCTGGGCTTGTGATGATGATTCCTGGAACACCTTAAACTTTCATTTAGGTGTTATCGGACAGAAGTTATTTTGGAAAAAGGAACTATAACTAACTAACTGAGAATTTTATTTTATTTTTTTAAAAAACAACAAATCAATTTCCACATCAGCTAGAAGTTTCCTCTGCATACAATAACTCTAAACACTCGTGGTCACCAGTCACTGGTGTAGCTGCTCAAAGCGTGTGCTTTTTGGTGGTTTGTACAGAGTATATAAACCTCCACAGGGTCCAAAAGTGTAAGAATGTCAAGTTGTGGTAATCAAACGATGAACTTTGATTACTGAGTAACAGGATGCAGGTTTATTGGTCATTGGGAATCAGCTCACTGTTTATTTAAATCTGTATTTCTATTTATGGTACATGGCTTAAAATAATGTTCCATCACTGTCACATTTTTCTTTGCTGGAACAGTTAAGCTCGGAGCGTTTTTTTCTCTGGCAAAAAAAATTGCTGCAGCTTCTCTGTTCAGTCGAGTTAGGATGCAGTATGATGTAAAGATGATACACCTCAATGGCATCTTACAATCATCATTTTCCTGGATCCAACATTTTTATTTTTATAGCCTGGCACAATAATAAACCAACATTTACACAATTTGCAGAGAATGTCATCACAAGCCCTAACAAAGCCAGGACAAGAAGTTGCTAGTACTAGATACATTTGCTTCACACCACAAACACCTAAAAGCAATATTAAATAAGCTGACTCTTGGGAAAGTCTTCCTAGAAGAGTCTCATCTTATCTCATATCTTTATCCTCTACTAGGGTCAGGGAGAGGGGGGTACCCTGTGACAATCCAGGAGAAAACAGATGCACCCAGTATAGGGAACGCCAATCCAATGCCGCACTCACTCATTCAGACAAAAACCAAATGGGGGCAAATTAGAGCAGCCAATTCACCTTACATCCACATACTTGGTCTGTGGAAGGTAACTCACTTGGACATGGGGAGAACATGGAAACTCAACCTGGATTCCCATTGCTGAGAGGCAAACGTGCTAACCACTAAGCCACCGTGCCTCATTACAGAAGAGTAAAAGACGCAATAGCTGCAACGTGAAAAAAAGCTCTCCCGCTGTTATAATATATAAGCTGCACCTGGATCATATTTGTAGAAACGGCAATAGAGTAGAAGTAACAGTAAAAGATAGCATTAATAGTAATAGTGGTAATAGAGAAGTAAATATTGTGAAAAAATCCACATGACAATTGCTAATGAATAAACATTTCATTTACTTTCTGTTTCACTCCTGCTAATTCATGATCAGCAGAGCAGCAACACTCCCTCCCAAAAGTACATGACATGCATCAAAATCAGCTTAGTAAAGGCTCATTAACAGCAGCTCAGCAGAGAACACAGTCTCTGGTTAAAGATCTGTTATCAATCCTTATATATATATATATATATATATATATATATATATATATATATATATAGTAAAAATTTATTTAAATATTTAATATTTAAATCTTCATTTGTTATTGTAAGCAGGTAAGAGCAATAAAACCAGAGTGAAATGAAGTAATGGCTAAAAGGAGGGAATTATTGGCAGACTAATATACTGCATTCTGCTCTATATGGGTAGTATGCACTGAAGTGGTAACAACTTTTGACGTACAGGACTCCATGAGCGTCGCAATGCGAAACTGACATCTCTGTTAGCGCCAGTTGGTCACATTTATTCAGTGTGCTCCTGTGATGCGCACAAATCTCATTGCGACTCTGTTAACTATTTTCCTTGCTAAGTTAAAGTAACGCAAATTTGTTTAAAAAATACGAGAGCAGCATCACTGTAAACAGCTGCATGTATGGAAAGTGCAACTGTGCAGAAGAAAGCAGCGATAAAGATGTAGTAAAAGGCATTAGTGCACTTACAAAACAGAGACTAAAGATGGTGAAAAGTTATTATTAACTTGGATCAAAAACAGTTCGAAATGTGAATGTCGTTCTGGTTAATGTTCATTTACAATTTACATACTAACGGTGGCACGGTGGCCTGGTGGTTAGCATGTTCGCCTCTCAGCGCTAGGGATTCCCGGTTCGAATCCCAATCTGGGTGGAGTTTCCATGTTCTCCCCGCGTCCACGTGGGTTTCCTCCGGGTTCTCCAGTTTCCTCCCACAGTCCAAAAACATGGATCAAGTCAATTAAGTTCTCCAAATTGCCCCATATAGAGTGTGTATGTGTGTGTGTCTTTGTGAGTGAGTGTGTGCCCAGCGATAGATTGGCGCCCTGTCCTGGGTGTATCTGCCCAGCGCCTGAGACATTCTCCCCTGGATGGGCATGGGAAACCCCCCGCAACCCTAATATAGGATAATGCTGAAGATAATGGATGGAATATAAAATACTGTATATATCCATGCTTTGTTCTGTTTTCAGTATTAAACTCTACATTTATTCTCTATAAAATGTGTAGCTTCATCTGTTTGTCAGTTTCTGGTAAAAAGTTTGCAAATGCTATTTCATTGATTGTGTGCGACGGATTAGCAACCAAAACCGAGGTTCCACAGTATTTCTGAAAAAAAAAACAGTGTTTGATGTAGTGTGTGAAAATAGTCACTATTTACCAAATGTTATGTTGTAAATAGTGAACGAGGTTAAAACTGAACTGCTCTGAACACAGTTAGAGTTCATGTTAGCAGGACTGTGATGGATACAGTGGATGGAGAAGGGTGGCTTGAAAGCAATATGGTCTTTCTAACTTTTAATTATTAATAGCCATACAGAGACTTGCAGCTGAGGTTGCGGCGTGGCACCGGCATCTTACCAAGTAAATATCTTTAAAGGGTAGAAAAGGGTATTGGGTGTGGTGAGGGCCACAGTACATTCTGAATGCAGGTTATTAAATCTCAAACGACAGCCCTCCAGAATGCACTTGAGGTACACACAGGTCCAGATCACATGTGATTCATACTGTTCAGCAGCTATAAGAGTATTAAAGACATGTCCTGACTTTAGCATAAAACAACCTTTTCGTGTACATTGTTCTCTGAGGTCGCAAGTAGGAATGAAACCATTGATCAATTTTTCAATTCATCATGATTAAAAATGTTACAATTAAATTAATGACGACATTCATAAGAAAAATATGGATTATGCCAGAAGCCAGAACACAACTGGCTCTGAATAAAGATAAAGAACACTTATCTGTTTACCTTTTCCCTGTAGAAAATAGTGTGTGTGTGTGTGTGTGTGTGTGTGTGTGTGTGAGAGAGTCCAGCAATAAATTGGTGCCCTGTCCTGCCTAGTGCCCAAAATGTTTTCCCATTGATGGGCATGGGCATGGGACTCCCCCCCCACACACACACGCACACCTTTTGAGTAAAATCTATTAAAGAATTTACAACCTATTAGTTTCATTTGCATATTTTAATAGCATGTTCATGATTAAAAACACCCCTCCCTAATACTTGGCAGCACAACCTCTGGTAATGATGAGCTTCTTGCAGCTGTCTGCTGGTAGTTTCTTCAACTCTTCTATTACAGTTTTCTAAAGCACTAAAATGTTTACATGATTTCTTTAACCTATAGCAGATTACAGTTCTCTTTATAGAAATAAAATTTTTAGACTCAAAGACTATTCTTCCCTAAGAATCTCATGATCTTCTGCTTAAATCAGCAGATACACAGAGGACGGGGAATAAAGTCTATCGCTGGGTACTCATTCATACACACACACACATTAATTTTATAGGGGGAATTTAAATAAAATTAATCCAGAGCATACAATTCATGTTGTTGGACTGTGGGAGAAAAGTGGGAAACCTGGAGGAAACACACACAGGGAGAACATGGAGATTCCAAATAGGTTGAGAATCGAAACTGAATCCCCAGCACTGAGGGGCAGACATGCCAACCACTAGGCCACCGTGTCGCCCCTAAAAAATGTGTGTGTATGCAGTTTAACTGAACAATTTTTTTGAAGTATAAACTTTATCATTCATTACATCATGGGTGTACAAACTTTTGTTCATCCTAAAGTTCATCCAAGATATAAAAATAACATTCGATACAGAAATTGTATTACATTTACACACCCACATATTGGTCATAGGTTTGTGTGTGTGTGTGTGTGTGTGTGTGTGTGTGTGTGTGTGTGTGTGTGTGTGTGTGTGCGGCCAAGAGATAACTGCTAGGAAATAATACAGATGATCCATTTGCATTCTCAGGAAAGGCCACAAGATAACTATGCAAAGTACCTTCCGTGTGTTATGAACATACTTGTCATGAGACATGACACATAATTTAGTTAAATCCATACTGCTGGAATTTCCCTAAGACAAGTAGCTACATAATTACCTTTAATATGGTAATTCAGATGTTTTATGATCAAATACACAGCATTATTTTTTTACTACAATGTTTCAAATGATACAGTAAGACTCAAAAATTTTGAACACACCTCCTTTTCGCTCCACATATTGTCCATGTGTGAGCGACACGGTGGCTTAGTGCTTAGCAAGTTGGCCTTTCAGCGCTAGGGATTCCCATGTTCTCCCCGTGTCCGCGTGGGTTTCCTCTGGGTTCTCCGATTTCCTCCCACAGTCCAAAAACATGGATTAAGGTCAATTGAATTCTCCAAATTGCATATAGTGTGTGTGTGTGTGTGTCTGTGTGAGTGAGTGTGTGCCCAGTGATAGATTGGCGCTCTGTCCTGGGTGTATCTGTCCAGCACCCGAAACGTTCTCCCCTGGATGGGCATGTGGAACCCCCCCAACCAACGACTCTAGTTGAGGATTAAGTGGAAGATAACGGATTGATGTAGGGCTACAACAATGAATCGATAAAATCGATAAAAATCGATCATCCAAAGTATTGATAATGAATTTCCATTATCGATTCGTTGGGTTGCACTATTTCCACGTTTCTCGCAATGTCCTAACCGCTTACGTTACCTGCAGTGCTTCAATAATGCTGGAAAAAATAGCGGGTTGAATAGAACGAGGCGGAGTCTGCAAAAAAGTTGATAAATCGCACAATCGAAACACAGCCAACGCTGAAAAAAACTTCCGTTTAAATCCAAACTGCAGGAGCTTCACCTTCAAACAAATAAAGAACGAATTGCGAAAACGAATTGAGCTGCACGGAGCACCACGGTGATGATACACCACCTGAAACTAAACACTGATGAGGATGAAGCTGAACAGCAGATAAACCACTACAACATCCCGAGCTTCTTTAGTTCTGAAGTAAATCAATGTAACACTATGAGACCGGCAGAGCAGCTTCATGCTGTATTTGTTTGTTAACTGGATAATAACAGCGATAGAGAACATGTCTTAACGTCCGTTATACGAATACGTCCGAATTTCCCGGGACATGTCCGTATGTCACGTCCTGTCCCGGTTTATTTTTTAAAGTGAGGAAATGTCCTGGTTTTAGCGCATCAATACCAGCACACCACAGGGGAGCGGGGGACTGACGCGCACACGCGCAAAAGTACGACCCCCCCTCCCGTGCACAGTGTGTCACATATGTCCCGGTGTCCAATTGAAATTTCACACAAGAGGTATTTTTTTTGTTAACTGGCTAATTTGTTAATTGTTTTTTTTAGCTGATTGTTAATTTGTATCATGTGTTATTTGGAATTGACTTTTGTTGTGAAGTGAGGGATGTTTAGATGATACATTATTTCTTTCATTGTGCTTTTCATTCATTACAGGAAATGTTAACTTAAACATTTAGAATAAAATTACTATATATAATACTACACTATAGAATAATTTTACTGAAAAACATCCATCTTTGGATAAAAGCGTCTGTTAAATGATTAAATGTAAATGTAAAGACATGGAAAAAATTTTTTTTGTTTATCCGAGTCATTGATTAATCGAAAAAATAATCGACCGATTAATCGATTATCAAAATAATCGTTAGTTGCAGCCCTAGATTGATGGATGAATATTTTCCATGTTATCAGTTTCACTTAAACCTTAAAACTTACCACTGTAAAGATGAACTTTTTAGTTCTACAATTTCAGACTGTAGTTAATCAGTTTGTGGACTACAGTAAATATTGTGCATGTCCCCTTTACTTTGTTCTCTAATTGTCAGGACCCTAATAGTAGCACCACAGAGCAGCTATTATTTCGTTGGTGCATTATTACTATCCCTTACTTTACATTATTGTCAATTCCAATGCATATTTAGGCTTTAATAAGCACTGTTTGGGGGTCAGAAAATACACCTTTTTAGCACATAAGCAAAAAGACATACAGTACATGAGAAAGGTGTGAAAGGCGTTGTTACGGGGGGGGGGGGGTGTCACGAAAAAGGAAGGGGCAATGTCTGTAGGAAAGATCGGGTTGCATGAGTTTGCCAGGAAAAAACAACAACAAAGAAAACAGATAGCAACAAGTTCTTCTGGGGTAATTTTACTAAGCAGCTTGCCCCTCAAGGCCATGTGATAGGACGGAAAGCTAAAAACAGATAAGGTCCAGTCTTGTTTTGATTGGCCCTTCATAGCCATTTTAGCAGCGAAACAGCCGGTGAATTCCTGATCCCACAATCCTTCACTCCTTCGCAGGGCCGATAGCCTCCTCTAGATCAATTTCATGGTGTGATTAAAAGTCACATTCTGAGTTCCTATGGTTCTGTCCAACACATAATCAGGTTGGGTACCTTCTGGGGGCTTCTTCACAACCAAACTCTCTTAATTTCCCGATACACCAGGGCAGCGCCTAATCCAAATCAGCAGAATACACATAATCATAAATCGTCCTCTTCGGACAGAGGCACCAGAAACACAATCAGCCACTTTCCCCATGTGCCTGTCGTATATCCAGCCACGGTTCTGTCTGGGCAGGCGGGTTCCCCCTGAACCCTGTTTCATTGAAAAGATAAAAAGACCATTTCATTAATTTCATTTCTTGTTTCAAAGAGCAGTGCTATGATATGTTCTGAGACGAGACAGAGTAGCCGAGCAGGAATGATAAGATACGGAGCAGGAGAAAGTGCGACCACCTTCCACGAGAGCAGAAAAACGTAAGGGGGGTTGGCTCAGTGGTTAGGGTGCTGTGCTATCAATCTGAAGGTCGTGGGTTTAAATCCCAGGTCCACTGAAGTTACCAATGTGGGTCCTCGAGCATGTCCCTTAACCCTCATTGCTCTACGGATGGTTTGGCCAACCCTCCATTTCCATTTCGCTTTGTAAGTTGCTTTGGATAAAAGCTGGATAAAAGCTAAATGACCAAATGTAATGTAAATGTAAATGTAAAAACAGCAGCACTGCTGCACTAAAACCCCCTCACTGCATCAGTGTCACTGCACAACTGACAATAACAATACACCACCCAAATGATAGCTGTTCTGTGATGCTCCTGACCAATAGAGAACAGAGAACCAACAGGAAGGGATTAACAGAAAAAATAAAACAGATGAACTACAGTCTGTAATTGTAAAACTACAAAGTCCATCTATATGGTAAGTGAAATAGATAATGGAGCAAAAAGGAGGTGTGTTCAAACTTTTGACTGGTACTGTAGGTTCTAGTTCTAGTGTAAAATATTCTGCTGCAGATCGTCACCCTAATGCTAATTACATGTAAATAAAACTAAAATGTAAACAATATCGTCAGACACATTTGGTCAGGACAGCCTATTCTAAAACCAGGCCAACTTACATCTATAACAGACTCTCCACTCCACTGCCCCCCACCCCCCCACAACACTATGAAATATGCAGCACTCTGTCTAACAAGCACGGAATTACAATTGAAGCACTCTTGCTTTTACAGAAACATGCCCGCCCTTTCCTTTACATGCAGACGTAGCATGGCATTGATAATAAGCTATGTTTCTGCTCAACACTCAGCACCACCTATTCTACCCAGTAATTAGTCTGATGGAGAAGCACAAAACATCCGGTTAAGTGAACATTAAAGCAGCACTGCAGTACTGTACAATGCAAAATTAATCTTCCATGACATGTTATTAATTACTGTTTGAATAGATCTTCCACACCAATAATCATCGTTAATTTCTTTTTTAAATTAAACGACAATCAAAGTTCAAGAGGTGTAACTGTCATTGCCATCATATACAGTGGTATACTGTTCACAGTGAAACAAAACAACGTTCTTCCAGGACCAAGGTGCTACAGAGGACAATAAACAAAACAACGCAACAAAGTGCATGTGTGCAGTAGCATGTGCAATTCGATTTACAATAAAGCCCCTGATTTTTACATCTGTTCTCAGGATGGAATTTCATAAAAGAAGGTCTAATATTGTCCATTCATCCATTTTCTTCCACTTCAACTAGGGTGGGAAGGTGGTTCCCCATGCCAATCCAGTGGGGAACGTTTCTGGCGCTGGGCAGATACACCCAGGACAGGGCACCAATCTATCACTGGGCACACACTCACTCACACAGACACACTCTATAGGGGGCAATTCTGGAGAATTCAATAGACTTTGATCCATATTTTTGGACTGTGGGTGGTAACCAGAGAATGCAGAGGAAACCCACGCGGACAGGGGGAGAACATGGAAACTCCAGCCAGATGGGGATTCGAACCGGGAATCCCTGAGAGGTGAACGTGCTAACCACCAAGCCACCCAACTCTAACATTGCAATAAATGAAAATATTTTTACATGATGTTGGTGATTTTGTTGTGTCCTAAATCAGTGGTTCTCAAACTGTTGTACCAAAGTAGCCCGAGGTGGTACACCAGATAGTGGTATGGATTTTTAAGACATTATAATCCACTATGTGTTTTATAAACTGCGTTCTGTAATTTGGCCATTGGATAGCATTATTTGATTGTTAGAGAAACCGGATACAAGCTCAGTGTTCATTAAAAAAAAAAAAAAAACGGACTAGATTACATCGTGGAAGTTCAGTTTATTAGCAATTTTTTTTATGTGCCATATGTCGTCCTGTGACGACAAACATAGGTGGTACTTGGAAGTTATGGTTAGATAATGGGTGGTACTTGGACTGAAAACTTCTGAGAACCACTGATCTAAATGTTTAGCTTGCACTCTGAACATGCTCAACATACTCAGAAACACTAGTTCATGTGCTGATGATTATATAGACTCATTCCATACAATAAGCATAATCCAAATTAATATAAAATAACTGATATCACTTTTTAAAATGTACAAAGAGGTCATAAAACTCCAGCTCTTTCAGTGCTGCTGCTTTAATGGCAAAAATCCTTGATCTACCCTTCTGCCTTCAACAACGGATATGGAGTACTTAAACCAGGACAGAGGCACAGTGGTTGGCGCTCTTGTTTCATAGCAAGGACATTTTGGTTGCCATTACCAGGCAGAGCAGACAAGGTGTGTCCCACCTGCCACAATTCTCAAATAGTTTACTTTAAATTATGAAATCACCAGTTAAAGAGTCAGTTCTTAGTGAAAAATCTGCGCTCACTGAACTTTGAGGCACATATGAAATGAGGCCACAATCTACACATGTATCTACACAGGACGACAAAGAAACGGTAATTAATGCACTTCTAATAACAGAAACACGTTAAAAGTCTTAAAATAATATGCAAAGATAAAAAAATAATAATTAATGCTGTCATTAAACTCAAACATAAAACACTAAAAGTTGGTAAACTTCAGTGGGTAAACCGGACTTGAAATGGTCCTTAAATGAGATTGGCTAAGCCATATGTGACATCACTGACAATTATGCGCACCTCTGACCATAAATCGAAATACAGATTGATAACTTAATAAGATAAAATAATCCTGTATTGGTCTGACAATACAGGGGGGGTTCACATTTCTCAGCAGCAAAAGTGACAGTATTTGGGAAAGTTATGTAATAGAAATCAGTATGTACAGAATAAAAGTTTAACGAAATAGAATAAAAAACTACTCAATTATGTACATGGCATATAATACAGGCCATAACATGGCCATAGATAGTATATTTCTCTAGAAGACCAGATTATTTTGTGTGTGTTTGTAGCTGTTATATGAAAGTAATCTATCGTATAAACTATCAAGGTTCCTAAATTTTGATGCAGGTTATAAGTTTCCTGCAAATGTTGTAATCATTCACTTAAGCGTGATCAATCGCATTGTGCTATTATAAGCCAAAGTCAGACCACTTCAGGCTCTTAAAAACAATGGCAAGTGACACTCTGAGTGGTTTATTGCACGTTATGCCTAAAACACGCTCATGAATCACGTCGTTATGGTAGCAAAGACACATTAAAATAACCTAAATCAAGTTAAGAGATGCACGGTTTGCGGATTACTTAAGATCCCTTATAATAAAGACCCTTGATCTGCTTCTTGGTAGTTGTAAAGAGTATATATAAATATCACGAAGCAGAATTGAGCCAAATGTTGTAGTAATGGAAGCGACTGTGTGGATTTGTATAGGAAACACGAAAACACACACACACACACACTTTAGTCCTTATTTATAAAAAAAACATAGCGGAATTTACAATATTACACCATAAGTATAAGTGTTCTAAGACTGATCCCTACACATATAGTGGCAAGGAAAACGCTCCCTGGTATTTCTTTTGTTTTAAAAGAAAGGAACTTTCTAAGGACCAAGGCTCAGTGGGGGACTCCAGCAATCTATTACCTTCTGCCTAATTCTATTCTAGGGTTGCGGTGAGGGATCCCCATGCCCATCCAGGGAGAAGTTTTGAGCGCTGGACTGGGTGCCAATCCATCACTGAGCACACACTCACACACACCCTATATAGGGGCAATTCAGATAAGCACCAATTCCATCTTTTCATTATTTTCTGCTAGGGTTGCAGAAGGAGTTCCCTATGCCCATTCCGGGGAGAAGGTTTAGGGCACTGGGCATAAACACCAGGACAGGGCACCAATCTATCACTGACATTTCATACATTGCTGGGCGCTCACACACTAAGAATCACTAGATAGAGCAGTCATTCTACCTTGAATCCATGTTTTTGGACTGTGAAAGGAAAATGGAGAAACAAGAGAGCCTCGGGAAGAACATGGAAACAGATCAGAAATACAGTGATCAAGGAACATGGCTCAACAGCGCTGAGAGACAAATGTGCTAACCACTAAGCCACCATGCCACCCTGTGGGAGACTCATTCTCCTTAAATGGCGAAGCAGTGTTAATAGTGTAGGACACTAAGTCACAGGTTGTGTACTGATCAAGGTTTACTTTTTCTGATTCAGATTAATCATTAAATTTATTGTAAAATCCCTGTGTGCAGAATGATCCTGAAGAAATCCATCCATCCATATGTTATCTTCCACTTTATCCTATATTAGGGTCGCAGGGGGGGGGGGGTTCTCCATGTCCATCCAGGGGAGAACGTTTCGAGTGCTGGGCAGATACACCCAGGACAGGGTGCCAATCTATCTCTGGGCACACACACACACACAGGAACACTCTATATGGGGCATTTTGGAGAAATCAATTGAATTCATCCCTGTTTTGTGGATCTGTGGGAGGAAACCGGAGAACTCGGAGGAAACCCACACGGACACTGGAAGAAAATGGAAACTCCACCCAGATGGAGATTCGAACCGGGAATCCCTAGCGCTGAGAGGCAAACGTGCTAACCACTAAGCCACCGTGCCGCCATCCTGAAGAAATGTCACGCTTAAACCTTTTAATGTTATCAGTCAACCCAAATCTCTTAAGCTGCATTTTAAGTAAATGCAACTCAAACACACACACACACACACACACACACACACACACACACACACGTTCGACCTTTTGTATTTTCTTGATTTTGTACTTGATTTTTGCCTCAACACCAGTCTAGCTTAAAAACACACAGCTATATGTGTAGTGAGTTTCAGAGACCCTATTAAATTTAATGGTGCAAATGAAAGCTCCTTCCTCTGTGTGACCATCCTGCACTTCCCGTTATCTTGTTCTGCTTCTCCTCTTAACCCGCCCCAAGCACTTGAACTGACAGTAGCACAGCTTCTTATAAAATAAACACCTTTCTAACACTCTCCTTTCATGAGAAACTTTCACCCTGATCCAACGTTTCCAGCCTGACAGCATGTGCCAGCTTATGCATGGGTTGATAATGTTAACCGCACAACACAGGTGTGTGCGTGCGTGTGTGTGTATGTGCGTGACACCACTGTGAGTGTGAAATTGAGCGCTACGCTGTAGTGTGTAACTACAGAAGCCTTCAATGATGCTTTTTACTGAGTCAGTGAGGGGAAGCGGAACCAGTGGAATCAAAGCTGTGGTTTTTAGTGTGTTCAAACACTCAACAAAGCCACAAAATTGTAACAAGAAGAAAAAAACACAAGAAATTGAATATTACAGCGGTTAGTACAGTGATTAGCACTGAATAAAAGTGCAGCAATTAACACATGCATTAGAAAGTACAGTATTTGTAACTTTGAATTTATTAAGCATGTATTTAACAAACTACGTTTAATAGGGTGAGTAAACGAACAGGTATTGTACAAGCTGCAAATAAGATGTTTATAGAACAGTACAACAGGTTTGACACATTATGTACTTTTATTGTACAATAAAGATGCATCAACACCAACACCAGGATACAGTACCTGTTAAAAGTTTGAACATGGCTCATTTTTGCCCCACTTATTGTCCATGTTCTCAGTTTCACTTACTGTAAAGATGGACGTTGTAGTTCTACAATTCCAGACTGTAGTCCATCTGTTTGTGGACTAGAGTACATACTGTGTACATCCCCTTCACTCTGTTCTCCAATGGTCAGGACCCCAATAGTAGCACCACATAGCAGGTGTTATTTTGTTGGTGCATTATTCCTATCCCAGCAGTGTCACTGAGGTGTTTAAATGAAACTACAGCAGCATTGCTGCACTAAAACCCCCTCACTGCATCAGTGTCACTGCTCAACTGACAATAAACAATACACCACCCAAATTATACCTGTTCTGTGATGCTCCTGAGCAATAGAGAACAGAGAACCAACAGGGGACTAACAAAAAAAGAAAACTGTAGTTTTACAATTACAGACTGTAGTACAACTATATATACAACTATATAAGGCCATCTATATGGTAAGTGGAGAAAATAGGGAATATAGCAAGAAGTGGATGTGTCCAAATTTTTGACGGATACTGCACATCCAATACTGTGCTCTTGTAGTTCTGTTTAATGCTCCCTTTATTTCACCACAAAGGCATTCGAAAAACACAAGTGTTTTAGAAGTAAGGCAATTCAGACAAACTACAGTGAAAGGGCTTGTTAGGCCATGTCACTCAACTCCTGCCATGTTGGACTGAACCTTTTTTATAAAATGAGAAGTTAAGAATGTGACATTGAATTGGTAGAGCATGTCACAACATTCCAACCTGAAACAAACATCCCCGAGGGGGGGGGGGGTGTGATCTCAGGCCAGGCTGGAGGTTTCCCCAAAATTGCTGATCTGCAAAATAAGAGACAAGGGAATGGACAAAGACAGAAGTAAAACACTGTGCACAAAACACTCACCTAAGCAGAACTCTACCATCACAGCAACACACCAGTCTGATTCTGATGCTTCTCTTTCAGCGAGTGCAGCTGAAGTAGGCTATTAGCCACCCAGCTTGTTCAAACCGACTCGAATGCTCACCCCTTTTTCGGGACTTATTGGGACATCAATACCTAAAAATCACTGTGCCATTAAGACCATGTATGACAAAATGAAAACTCAAGTTTCAGCAGAAGGGATATCAACCCATTTAGAGAAGAACTCCAGTGATTCAAATCCATAAAACTGTTAAAAACTTGTGTGCCTACTATCTTTCTTATCTACACCATAAGCAGACAGATCCTTATCTCAAAGCATTTTTCACATGTTGTGGCAGATGCTTTAGAATTTGCATTCAGGAGTGATGAGGGCTGTGATCACGTAATCCAGGTAAGCATTGTTATTTTGACTCATTTGACACAGTGCATTTCAAGTGCACCACCCCACACTTAGCACCAACCCAAGTGCAGCTGTGTCTCTGATCAATTGGCCCCCACCAATCAATGAGCCAAAGAGTGGAAGCATTAAACTACCATTAACCGTAACATTAATAATTAGGGGTGCGGAAAAAAATTGATTCTTTAATGAATCATGATTCGTAGTCCAAGCGATTCGGAATCGATTCAAAATGTTCAAAAATTGATTTTTTTTAAATGTTTAATTTAAATGTTTTAAATAAATGTTATATTTGTTTACATCATCGTTTCATCTTGTCAATCACATCATTTAAACTAAATTTAAAGACATTTGAACTGAAAAATCGTGACCTCAAAAATCGGAATCGAATCGAATCACCAGACACAGAGATTCGCACCCCTATTAATAATAAGAATTAAGAATAACATTAACCGTATTTTACTGCAGACAGAACAGTTTAAATCCCGATCTGGGTGGAGTTTCCATGTTTTCTCTAAATAGTGTGTCTGAGTGAGCGAGTGTGCCCAGTAATAGATAATAGATAAAACTGCCCAACGCCTAAAACATTAGCACCTGGATGTACATGGGAAACCCCCCATGCAATCCTAGTTTATAATCCTAGATAATGGATAATTTACTAATGGGTACATTGCAGCCTGTTTTGGTGTCAGTTCCAAACATAGCAGTCCAAACCAACCTTCTATGTGCAGTACTGGTTCTGAAAATGCCCAGACATGCAGCCACACCACTAAACTTTCTCTGCAGCGGATAGCCACATGTGCATACTTTATCAATTGTAGCTGCCAACTTTCATTAGCCACTTCTGCCGAAGAATCTCTTCATGACATTCTTCAGTCCTTCATCCTCCTGACCCATAGTAGGTGCTCAATCATTCTTACAGGACACATGCTTTGAGCCAATAATCTTCAACTGCCCATAACACCACCAGTGTGCCATCTTCCACTGCTTTTCCTAGACCAACCCGACTGCTCGGTACTTCATTAGACACTGACACACCAGTAAGTGGCTCGATACCCAAAACTGTTGCTGGGGAATAAGCCTTTTTAGTGTTTTCTCTATTCTGTGTGAAATTCCTATGTTCCTCACTTATGTTTACATTCGGTCGACTAGCAGACTCTTTTATCCAAAGCGACTTACAAGTATCCCAACTTGTTTAAAATCAGAACACAGGGTTAACAATGCAAACCTGGAGCAATGAGGGTAAGGGTCTTTCTCAAGGACCCACAGTGGTAACTTCAGTGGACCTGGAATATGATCCAACAACCTTCAGATTGACAGCCTAACACCCAAACCACTGAGCTACCACCCCTGCCCAGATACAATCATTTGTCAGAAAAAGCACAGAAAAATAGGTTTATTCAAAAAGTTAATAATGAAGCTGAAACACAGAACACAGTGGAAAGATGGATCCAGCCAAGACAACGCCCACTTTTCAGTGGCATCTGCCAGTGGCATCGGGTTCTGTAGGTAAAGCTGTCTGTTGCTCCCGCTCTCTCTTGCCTCCACACCTTTAACTTGCTATAAAGACACACAGACAATTGCTTTCCTGCCAAAAATTTGCGTTTAATTGTGGCTTCACTATTACAGGTACATACATCAACATGAAGCGCTCCACTGTTTTTGGTCATTTAAGATGGGTAACATGGCCTAACAGGTTTTTTCTGACATTTTGGATCTAAAATCATATTGTCTGTCAAACCATCTCCACTTTCAAGACACTTTGTATAAATAAACAAACAAAGGTCAATGCTTTATGGACATTGCATTTGCACTTCAGGTGTGCTGAATATGCATTGGACAAAAAAATCATAAAATAGTTCATTTCGAGAGTAAAGCAGTGTTTCCATCTTCACTACTGTTAATATTTGGTTAAGTTTTCTGTTCACTTGTGTACACAAATAGCTTTGTACTGAATTAGTGCAAACCGTAAAATCGCATCGTGCTGCGTTTTGCTAACGACCAACAGTCTTTTCTTTGCCCCAAGCAGAAAAATATACTAAGCTATAAACACAATCAATAAGTCTTCAGCACATTCACTTACACCCACTAGGAGTGGGTGAAGGCTGTCTGTGGTCTCGTCTGATGGCTGAATATAGGTATAGAACGAGGTAAATAAAATGAAGGTGGCTCAGCTGGACATGTGGTAGGTAACTGGGTTACATGAAATAAAAAGGAGATTAACTAATGTGGAAGAAGAATAAAACTTTACATGCAACAGATAAAGTCTACCACCACTTTGTCAGGTACATGTCCATGTTTCTACAATTACTATCTATTTTATTGATTCCAATGATTCATTATCTTTGACTTAATCCTATACTAGCATCGTGGAGGGGGGCCTGTCCAATGTTTTGGGCGATGGGCAGATACACACAGGACAGGGCACTAATCTATAGCTGGGCCCTTAAACTCAGACACATACACTATATATGGTATATATATTTAGAGCAGCCAATTGTCCTTAAATTCATGTTTTTGGACTGTCGGAGGAAACCGGAGAACCCATAGAAAACTCCCACAGATATGGGGAGAACATGGAAACTCCAGATTAGGATTTAAACCTGGATTGCCTAAGCCACCGTGCTGCCCAGACTACTGATATAGATGGAATTTGTAGTTAAACAACTAAGGACTCCATCTGTTTTTCTACATATTCTATAACAATTATGATTACAGAGCAGGTATTATTTGGTTGGTGGATGATCCTCAGCACTGCTGAATTAGTGGACCAAATAAATATATCCAGTCTCCAGCATCCTGTAACCGGCGTCATTTGTGCCTTGATGAAGGACTAGAGGATGACTAACACAAACAGTTGACATTCACAAGCTGGAACAATAACGTATGTGTTTAACAAAGTCCATAGATGCGTTTAATCCGATTGTCCCAGCACAACATACATCAACACACCATCATGTCAGTGTTACTGCATTGTGACCTCTGTACAGGTGAGGCTCTGATTTCAGATGCAATGCAGAAGTCATTTGTGTTTGACCTTGAATGGATTTTGTTTATAGTCTGCAGTAATTGTAATTCAATGTTGCGCACACTCTTCCCCCAGCAGCAGATGTATAGGTCATCCACATACAGAGTGCAAGAAATGTCTGGTGGGATGAAGCCCGCAATATTATTGATTCTTAAGTTAAAACATGTTACTGAAGGGGTATTTTCTCGCCATTGGTAGGTGGGGTTTACTCTGACCTCAGTATGTCTGGTCAAACATATCTGATTCCAGATGCTTACTTTTTGAATATTGTCTACTTTTTGTATTTATTCCAGCTCTATCTGTATTTCTGAAGTCTAGTTCTTCCAAAAGGTGTTTAAATAAAGGTCAGATCATTTTGTGCTGAGGTTAAATTCATAATTTAAGTCATGATTTAATGGATCTTGCTATGTGTACTGGGATAAAGATACATTTAATGTCCAGCTTTAATATCTTTTTAAACGGTCATGTCTTCTGTGTGGGTGGTGTAGTGATTAGCATATCCGGTTCTCTGAGCTGGGGATCCAGGTTTGATTCCCGATCTGTGCCATGTCCACGTGGGTTTTCTCCGGTTTCCTCCCACAGTCAAAAAACATGTATTGTTAGGTGAACTGGCTGCTCTCAAGCGTTAAAATCTAAAATGTGTGCCCAGCAATGGATTGGAATCCAGGGTGTATTTGCTCAGTGCCTTGAAATGTTCTCCTCTGGATGGACATGGGGAAACCTTCAGCACACCAGTACCTAGTAAAGGATTACGTGAAAGACAATGAGGTATGTTAATGTGTAAAACTGCTGGGACACACGTCTTAATCATTCAGTCCTCTTGCCTCTTTACAGTAGCCATACATTTTTGGACACTTTGTCGAAACTGTTTGGGGAATGACTTCTTTTCCAATGCACAAAGCAAGTCTATAAATGCCAGGCTGGAAGAATTTAACCTGAGCCCTAACCTCCAATCAGACACCTTTGGGATGAACTAGAACAGAGATTGTGCTCTAGATCCAGCTTTCCAACATTAGCATCTGACCTCACAAATGCTCATCTCCTCTAAATGAAAAGACAGAAGTCATCTTCTTCACAGGCCCCTCCTTTTCTAAATCATTATTTGTTTTGAAAACAGAAGGTTTGGGCCATATATCGGTTATTGTGACAATACAGTTATTGATCAGTAGCAGCAGATTGCCACTTTGCTGAGTCTGGTCATTAAAGTAAAATATGACAAGCACCAGCAACATGATATCAACGAATATTCCTCCATGTTCTTTGCCTGCCCCACAATTCATCACATGAGACAGAGCAGTAAAAAGGGTCAAAACACTTCCCTGTATTCTTACAGTGCTATAAAGCTTTTAACAATTATTAAACTATTAAACTCACTATTATTATTTACACCCCTGTGTCTCTACATTTATTGTTGATTAGATTATCATATAGATGAACTGTGTAGTTTTAAGTTTTATAATATTACATCTTTACTAATTATTATTTGAGTGATGACTTTGCACTGGGTGTGGCACATTGCTTAGTGGTTAGCACGGTCGCCTCTCAACGATGAGGGTCCAGGTTCGAATCCTGATATGGGTAAAGTTTCCATGTTTTCCCTGTGTATGTGTGGGTTTTCTTGGGGTTCTCCGGTTTCCTTTCACAGCCCAACGACATGGATTCAAGGTGATTTGTCTGCTCTAAATGACGGCTTTGTGTGTGTGTGTGTGTGTGTGTGTGTGTGTGTGTGTGTTTGAGAATGTGTGCCCAGCAATAAAATTGCCATCCAGCGCCAAAACGCCTGCCCCCAAGCCTAGCATAGGATTAACAGGAAGAGAATGGATTCTGACCTGACACAGCAGTGCTGCTAGAGTGATTACACATCTTAATGAAGTAAGAATAGTTTACCAGCCAAAAATGTCCAATCATGAGCATCATGTATACAGAACCATGATGAAATATTCTACCACAACACTAATAAGGAGGCACATGAAAAAAGCACTCTAAACACGTATTTTGATAGCGTCTCCTTTTCCTCCTGAATTACATATCATATCTGTAAGAGGGAGGGCAGATTGGACCTCTACTGGCTGGTCAGGTTAAGAGAATTTGGTGCTTTGTGTGATGAAGGAAGCATGTGACCACTGCAGTATTCCTTTGCATAGATGCCAGACAGTAGAGCTGTGCAATAATACGTTTCTCTCTGTCCAGCAATAAACTTCTAAACTGTCCAGGCTATTTACCCACCATTCCCTTAATTAGAACGACCCAGCATTTTAAAATGAAATGCACAGGGCATAGATCACAATTTCATTTAGGCTCTCTGATGTAAACAAATGCTGTGACGTGCTTGGACAATGTAAGTAGGTTCTTTTTTCTCAAACTTCAAACCAGCACTTCTTTACTTTACTAAAGAATGATTTGATGTATTGTCATAATGATTTTATTTCACTGTTGCCATCTGCACTAAGCTGTGACCGAACAAATCACTGATACTGGCCAACAGGTAAAGCAGGTATGGTAAACACTCAAATGCCCTGGTCCTGCTACAGCCATCCAGAGTGCAGGACGTTGTAACAGCACATGCGTACAATTAGATTAAATAGTGGCGGCACGGTGGCTTAGTGGTTAGCATGTTCTCCTCTCAGCACTAGGGATTCCTGGTTCGAATCCCCATCTGGATGGAGTTACCATGTTCTCCCCTTGTCCGAGTGGGTTTCCTCCGGGTTCTCTGGTTTCCTCCCACAGTCCAATAACATGGATCAAGTCAATTGAGTTCTCCAAATTGCCCCATATGGCGTGTGCCTGTGTGAGTGAGTGTGTGTCCAGTGATAGATTGGCGCCCTGTCCTGGGTGTATCTGCCCAGCGCCCGAAATGTTCTCCCCTGGATGGGCATGGGGAACCCCCTCCCGCGACCCTAATATAGGATAACGCGGAAGATAATGGATGGATGGATTAAATAGTAAGAATGCAGAGGGCAACTCTGCTGCTACAACACAACAAGCCATATCATTATGAATCAGCTCACGATACACGGGACATTTTAAACCCTTATTTAAACAGAAACACAGGCTGAAATCAAGCACTTTTTACGGAGCATTTGAAGCTGGTATCCTCACAGAAAAACTTTGAACTCACCACGCTCGGGATGACACGGGCTCCGTTTTAATCTACTCCAGCACACGGGGTGGTGAGCTGCACCAAACCGACTCCTCGATTCGATTCGGACTCGATGCCACTGCCGGCCGCGTGTGAAACGGTTCGGTCAAACGGAGCCGACTCCTATGATCCTCCCTCGCATCGCTGTAGCCGTCCAGAGTCTCGCTATTCGGCAGAGGAGGGGAGGACAAGCCCGTCCCGTTCGGCTGCTGTCGGCGTCCCTGTCATGACCGTGCGCTCGGAATGTGAGCTTTTAGGAGCGTTAGGGCAGTTTCAGGTGCTTATTTGAGCCGCAGACCGGCAGCGCGTGTGCAGGGAGCGCGAGCTCTGCGCGCCTACTGAGCGAACCAGCGAGCAACTTCCAACCTCCGTCTACCGTCGCACTGTACGCGCCTGTCAGACAGGTCCTAAAGCCCGCCCTCCCAAATCCTGCAGCTGAGTTGGATTCCTGATGCATGCAGGGCTACGTTTACACTACAATGCAAAAGTGACTCAAACGCACTGATGTAACATACAACCCATCTTTCATTGACAGAATGAACTCACCAAATCACATCTTTGCAACTCATATTTTGCAAAAGCTTTTATCCAAAGTGACTTACAAATAGTGGCGGCACGGTGGCTTAGTGGTTAGCATGTTCGCCTCTCAGCACTAAGGATTCCCGGTTCGAATCCCAATCTGGGTGAAGTGTCCATGTTCTCGCCGTGTCTGCGTGGGTTTCCTCCGGGTTGATCAAGTCAATTGAGTTCTCCAAACTGCCCCGTATAGCGTGTGTTTATGTGAGTGAGTGTGTGCCCAGCAATAGATTGGCACCCTGTCCTGGGTGTATCTGCCCGAGACGTTCTCCCCTGGATGGGCATAGGAACCCCACACTGACCCTAGCAGAGGATAAAGCGGATGATGAATGAATGAATGAATGAATATTATCCAAAGTGACTTACAAATGAGCGGCACGATGGCTTAGTGGTTAGCACGTTCTCCTCTCAGCGCTAGGGATTCCTGGTTCTGTTGGACTTGTGAGTGGTGTTGCAGTCCTGCATTATGGCCTGACTGAGCTGATATATCCATCCATTATCTTTCGCTTTATCCTCTATTAGGGTCGCAGTGGGGGTTCCCCATGCCCATCCAGGGGAGAACGTCTCAGGGGCTGGGCAGATACAGCCAGGACAGGGTGCCAATCTATTACTGGGCACACACTCACTCACATAAACATGCTCTATATGGGGCAATTTGGAGAATTCAATTGGCTTGATCCATGTTTTTGGACTGTGGGAGGAACCCGGAGGAAACCCACACGGACACGGGGAGTACATGGAAACACCACCCAGATGGGGATTCAAACTGGGAATTCCTAGAGCTGAGAGGTGAACGTGCTAACCACTAAGCCACCCTGAACTGATAATTTTCCTAATTTTTGAAAATGGACACCTGATCATTGCACAATCCGTCCGTGGGTGTCTTACACATGCATCCGGATAGCTCAAGTATTAGAATCAGAACCAGCTTTATTAGCTAAGTATGCTTACCAGTGGCAAGCCATGCTTTTCTCACCTAGGCCTCCAGTAATGCTCCACCCAAATTTAATCCTCCCTCCAATAATTATTTTGATGGCTATGAAAACATCTTTTTAGGCAGAAATGCAGTAGTCCTCACAATGTTTCATCCCCTTTAACCGAACTATCAGGAAGTTTTTTCTTGCCACTCTCACTTTGCCTTGCTCTTTGGTGTTTCAGGTAAAAAAACACTGAAAAACTTACTTAGAGCAAGATGACATTAAGTTGACTGGATAGGGCAAGGTAGAGCTGTGAGTGAGTGTAGGTGAGGGTATACTGTGATAGATTCTTTGGTCTTTTGCCTGTTAATGTTGAGAAATGGTGGCTTTCCCTCCACCCAGAGGGAATTTTGATCCTAGATTGTAATATCAATCTGAAGATGGCACAAGTAATGTTTCAGTGGAGTCACTGATTTGTAAAGGACAGGGAAGCAGGTGAGATAATGGACTGATTTGTTAATTGTCTGTGTCTGTGCAGGAAGATAAAGAAAGGCTCAGACACAGCAGGAGAGAGACAGCAGATTAAAAAGTTGTCAAATAATTATTTTCTATGTGTTTAGCTTTGGTTCCACTTTTTGAAATAGAATTGTTGTTTGGATCTTGCAAATTTTGTCTCCAGTTCTAATGTATCACCCTGTTATCTAAATATCAGCATCAGCTATTTAAAAAAACTCATAAATGGACTCATGAATTAATAACAGGGATGCTTTACCCACTGGAATTCTAATATGATGCCCTCCAGGTAATTTCTCTAAAATAAAGAAAAATCCATACACGTGAGTGAACAAGTAATGACCCGCTGCCTGTGCAGCATAAAAGAACTGAGTCCAGGGTAGATGATGTAGATGTGTTTTAATGTAAATGGTTTTTAATGCAGAAGACACCGGGGAGGAGACATAAAATGCTCAGAGGACAAAGCCGTAATTTGAATAATGTTCAGTCCTTGACATAAGGAAAGGCAAGGAATATATATACACTTAAGGGAACCACGTAATAGGAAAACACTGAAACGAATGAAAGAGAAATTAAGTTATTTGACCGTAATTAATGTTGAACACAGATGAAGAATTCCAGAAAGCAAGGGTAGACGTTCAGCCTGATGAGTGGCAAGGGAGGAAATTATACAAATTAATCGTAATGGTACTATGGTTAGATTAGATTAGATTAGATTAGATAACTATATGTTCATTTGCTACTGTATACTATTTTAATATTTCCATCTGTAAAAATCTATGTATATATAAAATGCACACAGAGTCAAATATGTCTAAAGTTAAAATAAAGATAAAGACAAATATTAATCTTTATTGATGTTCATTTTGTTTTATTATTTTAGACTTAATTTGTATCTGTTTTTCAGCATGTGTTCTAAAAATAAGGATTGTAAATTGCTTGTACAATACTGCACATGCACATATATTTTTACTGTGACATGGTAGAAGAACCTAGACGAAGTTGCGAATTAATTTTCGCAACGGTTTATTAATGAAACAGCATGTAAGACACTCCGGTCATCAACCCCGATGCAAACCATGTCCCCACTTATATCCCTTCTCCCAAATGAATGCTGGAAAACCCTCCAGCGCACTGGTGGGCTCAATGCCAACATGAACTTTGGTGCCAAAACATGGCGCCCCCTCCAGAACTTCCACATGGTGCCCAAAAGTATGTAGATGTTTCTGTAACACCACATAATAGTTTGAGGGGATCTCTGAGTGTTTAGTAAATCAGCTGCTTTAAATTATATATTACCCAGCATAAACAGACTCAGGTATGTTATCCATACTACACCATGCACTAAACTCACCTTATGTAAAGTTTCTAAACATTTCACATCTGAATATTATTTGAAGGTTTTGTTTATTGCATAGTGGTTGTTGGTACACATTATTGTTCAGTATAAATACATTTGTATATTGTTGTCACGCTAGGCCCAGCTCAGACATGCACAGAACAACAATGTAAGCTGTACAAGTACACAACAGTATTTAACAATGACATGAACCAAATAACATGCAAACAACTTGCAGAGTCTGCAGATAACTAAATCCTCAGTAAGGACTTTTCTGCAAGCCTAAAAATACTGATGTTAGTTATATTTAAATTAATTTATATATTTTAAATTACATAATTTCAAATGCTTTGTCCGCTTCCTTGTATAACGCTTCCAGACCTGTATTTTCTTATTACAGTTTTTATTGTTTGTTTTGATACAGCCGTCAACTCAAATTCCACATTTTTCAAACCAGTTAATGCAGAGGCCTAAACAGTGCCACAGTGTTCAAAATGACACATTTTGTTTGCAAAAGGCTCCAACTGTGCCAAAACCTTTAAAATATGGAACAAAAGCATTTTTTGCCTTCAAACAATTCAACTTTGACACAAGTGTATGAGCACCTCCAATCAATCATTAAACAATAGACAACAAAATACAAAATACAGCACTTCAGTGACAATTGCTTGTCATTGTAGCCTATGACTGTTTGTAGCTTACATGCCAGTGCCGTTTGTAGTCAAATTTGCCCTCTAGCAAAAAATGCATCCAGAATCAGATATGCTTTGATGCAAATTTTATTGATTAAATTCTTTATTTTTTCAGACTGTGACTGACAAATGAAATATTCCAACAGAGAATACATGGAAATAAAAATAAAATCCATTACTGTGTTAGAAATGAGGAAAATAAAACACAGTCTTTTACAATCAAGAACAAAAATCTATAGTAGGGCTATTCTATAAGAGTATAAGACCTGCAGACTGATTGCAAATTGAAAAATTGTAAAAAAAAAAAATGTGCAAAACAGGTGCTTTCAGTGATTTCATAATGATCAGGGAGTTTCTAAGAGCTTGGAGCATATAGTTTGTATTCTGTAACCACAGCTAAACTCCTAGAGTTTGGACTTCTTGAATGACATCTGCATTAACTGTTTTGTAAAAGGGTGGGAAAACTGTGTCAATCCAATAAGAATGGGTTAACACATTTTCAAGAGGTGTCTTCTGCTCTGCTGAGATGGTGATGATGAAGACTGAGAGGTTCCCAGTTTCTTCAAACAGGTCAAAGCAATCAATAAAAACTGTAAAGCATCTAACCAACCACATTTCAGCAGCATTTGTTGCCAGGGTAAATTTCATTTGCTTCACTCCCACTTCCTCTAGGCCTTCATATCAGTTCTGCGATCACTAGCATGAATTAATTGTTAATCAACCTGTTGCTTCAACCAATCATATGTACCTTATGTCAGCATATTCACACTCTCTGATTGGATAGTCAGATAGAGTACCGCTTTGGTCAGACGACATTTTCAGCAAATGAAAACTTATACCGAAAATACAATTTTCAGCATTAGCTTTAATGGCAATAAAGCAGTGGTTTGGAACTGTGGTACGCATGGTACGCAAAGTAGCACAATGTGGAATGCCAGATAATACAATAAGTTTTCTGATATATTTTATAAACTGCGTCCTGCAATTTGGATGTTAGAGAAACTGGAAACATGATCAGCTTTGTTTTAAAAACCAGACTAGATTACGTTGCAAAAGTCAGTTTATCAGCGTTTCTGTTTTCATGAAAAATATTTATAAATCAAAGCTTGTTTTTCTTTAATTATAGTGTGTTTGTAAGCGTTTTATAAAAGCTATGACACTCGAGGTTGTGTATTCATTTTTTATTATCTTCCACTTAATCCTCTATTAGCCAATCTATCACTGGGCACATACTTAGTCACACATACAAACACACACACACACACACACACACACACACACACACACACACACACACACACACACACACACACACACTATAAAAGGGCAATTTAGAGCATACAATTCACCTTGAATCCATGTTTTTAGACTGTGGGAAAACTGGAGAACAAGGAGGAAACCTGAGCGGACACGGGGAGAACATGGAAACTAAGATCGGGATTCAAACCTGGATTCCCAGTGCTGAGAGGAAAACATGCTAACCAATAAGCCACCTGTCACATGAGCCCCTAGGTCCGGGTAAGAAATAGCGATATCACACCAAACAGGCAGCAGGTTACAGAAACAAGCGATTTAATATAATAATAATAATAATAATAATAATAATCAAACAACGCCTACAGCACGAATAAACCTGTACGTAGTCGAAGCTCTCTCACTGAAGAGAGTGTGGGGCTGGCTTAAATAACCAAGGAACAGGTCACATGACTAAAGAGTTAATGAACTTAAATTTGGCACAGCCGCGAAAAGAATGAAAACAAATCGAAACAATACAAAAACGAAACTAAAGTGAAACTCAAAACCAAATCAAACACAAAACCAAACATAGTCCAGAGAATCGGGTACGAGGATCCTGACACCAGCTTGGCGTCCACATTGTGTATTATTGTAAATAAATCATGGAAAAGAGGTGTAACTGTACTTCGCTCAATACCAGCATTACCTCTTTTTCGTGATTTATTACGAATCATGCACAGCCTCTCGTACCTAATAGCCACAGCTAATTGATGTTTCTCACATGTTGTTCCGTGCCGAAAACATAGGTGGTTCTTAAAAGTTTTGGTTTGATAATGAGTGGTACTTGGTCTTTAGTTTAAGTTTAAGAACCACTTCAACAGTAAAAGAATTGGAACTGATTAAACTCTTTTTACGGAAAAGGAGGATGAATTTTGTGTCCAAATAATCTGGATTTGATCAGAAGTGTTAATTTTCTAAATAATATTGCAGTTTTATGAGATTTTTGTTGGTGATTTTTTTTTGTTTGGCTTCCCGAGTTATCTATCTGCGATGCAATGGCTCTTTGTACTGCATTTCTGCATAATAAGCTGTTTTTATAGTTATAAAATAAAACATAATTGGCCAATAAAGCTGTTCCTGATTCTGATATTTATTCAAATCAGGAACTGAAACATCAGATAAGTATGTTTATATTATTACAATATTAGCAAAAAAATAAGTTAGTATGCTATAAGTATAGGACTTTATTTTGATGGATTGTTTTGCTTGCTGTGTCCTTGCATACTTTCGTCTTTTTAAACGTCATCAAATCAAAAGGATAAAAAAAAAGATGTTGGGTGTCGACAACACAGAGCCCACAAGGTTCAGAGAGCTGTCAGAAATATCTAAAAGCTCCCCCACTGTGCTTTGGAGAAAAGCACTGACAGCTTCAGATCTCCCCACAGGGCACTGGGACTCAGAGAAACCCCAGTGACTTAGTGATGCACTAAGATTGGTCCTCTTGGTCCCTCGACAGATTGCCCTGGCTGAGAAACCAGAAGAGGCACTTTGTAACCTGCTCCTATTAAAATGTGGCTTTATCTGTATTTAAATAAATATGCATTGCAGAGTGTGTGCTAACAGAAGGCCACCAGCATATTGAAAATGACTGACAATGACGTTGCAGTGCAGAATAGTGCACAATAATACAGACAGCATCAATGCGCTTACTGTAATCCAGTGCTGCTTTGAACATTCACAGTCAAATACAAAGAATATGGATTATGACTGAGGTCTGAGTTCAAGGCTTATGATATTAGAGAAATACATTTAGTCCATGGATTTAGTCAAATGGAAGTGACTGAAGGCAGGCTGATGTATATGCTTGATCAAAACTTTATTTTATATTTTTTTCATTCATTCACTCATTATCTTCCGCTTTATCCTCTATTAGGGTCGCGGGACGGTTTCGGGCACTGGGCAGATACATCCAGGTTGGGGTGGCAATCTATTGCAGGTAACTAACACTCACACACACACACACACACACAAACTAAATAAGGGCAATTTAGAGCAGTCAATTTAATTTAACCTTGAATCCATGTTTTTGGATTGTGGGAGGACACCGGAGAACCCGGAGAAACCCACATGTGAAAACATGGAAACTTTTTCCCATTTCTCACAGGTTTGTTTATCCATCCATCCATTATCTTCCGCTTCATCCTCTATCAGGTTCACTCTTTCATTTTAGTCCTTTAAATGCCAAAGCTGGGACATTTACTAACAATATAGTTAAAACATGAACCTGAATTAGTTAATTTTGTTAAACCTTGATTTAACAGACAGTATGACGAAGGGACTTAATGGAACATCTGAGGTCATAAAGGCAAAAATAGAAAGAGAGCAAAAGAAAGAGAAAGAGAGAGAGAGAGAGAGAAAATAAGAAAGAGAGAGAGAAGGTAGAAGACAGGTAAAGCTCCTGGACACAGACGCTGTCTGCGGTGCACAATGTGCCTCTGATTGGATCTCTTGAGAATAATCAGTCAGGTTTAAGTCCCCCTGTAGCCATGCAGTGGGAGAAAAAGCTGAGTAAACGGAACTAATGACCCCTTGCTAACGAGAAGCAGCCTTCTGCTGTTCTACGGAAACATTTCCCAGCATGCTCTGCAAAATCCCACAGAGCTTAGGGGACGTGTATGTGAGCTATAAGAGGAATTAGAAGATTGCTTCTTCAGTCTGTGTAACAAACACAGTTAAGCATGTCTGCATATGATTATCTATTAAATAATGACATCTTCAGCCTTAGAATAAAATACAGTAGTGTCTCTGTACAGTATGTCTTTTTTTATCTTTATACGATTAAAAACAGCATCAGAATGAATTGAAAACTCTTCTCATAATTTTTCTAAGTTTGGCCTCCTTCTTGCTCTATTGGCCATTTTTTTCACTTACCATATAGATGGACTTGGTAGTTTTACAATTACAGACTATAGTATATCTGTTTTTTTTTTTGTTAGTCCCCTATTGGTTCTCTGTTCTCTATTGGTCAGGAACATCACAGAACAGGTATAATTTGGGTGGTGTATTGTTTATTGTCAGTTGTGCAGTGACACTGATGCAGTGAGGGGGTTTCAGTGCAGCAGCGCTGCTGTAGATTTATTTAAACACCTCAGTGACACTGCTGGGATAGGAATAATGCACCAATCAAATAATACCTGCTGTGTGGTGCTACTATTGGGGTCTTGACCATTAGAGAACAGAGTAAAGGGGATGTACACAGTATATACTGTACGTCCACGAACAGATGGACTACAGTCTGGAATTGTAGAACTACAAAGTCCATCTTTCAAGTAAGTGAAACTGAGAACATGGACAATAAGTGGAGCAAAAAAGAGTTATGGCTTACTTATGATTGGTACTGTATGTATAAATGCAAAATAATCTTAGACAATAACAATAAGGGTAATTCACTCAAAACAAGGACAAAAAATTTCTCTCACCCACCCACCCACCCACCCACACACACACACACACACACACACACACCCACCCACCCACCCACCCACACACACACACACACACACACACACACACACACACATACATACATATTTCTCTTTGTTTTAAATGAATGATCCTTATTATTATTTTATTATTTTTCCCATTTATTACAGCCTGTTCATTTAACATGATGTGAATTTTCCCTTACACCGAACGCATACAGAAAAAAGTACACAGGAAGTGAGGAAAGGTAACCGAGGACCACAGTTTCTTGGTTGTTAGCACAATGTGCCAGAGGGCCCTCATTAAAAGTTTGTTCGGTGTGGACTGGGAAAGAGGAAGCTCAGGGTCAGGGCAGCTGTCTTTTCCCGGATGGGTCCACTGCTGGGAGAGGGCATTGAGCTTAAAATGAGTTAAACCTGGCTTGTATAAGATGCATCTAGTCTGATTATAAATGGTTCCCCAGTGTTCGGGAGCTGAGGCGTGGGAAGAGAGGTTTACCTCTGCCGAAGGTCTTTAAAAGCTTGCTCTGCCGCTGGTAGTAGATTTCCTATTGTGTGAGGGTTATTACTTAGGCAGCCACAAAGCTAAAGTCTTTTGCGAACCTAAATAAAGTTTGTAATAAAGTTTACAAACTCCAGATAACCCTAAACGATCCAGAGATGTAGGCTGAAGGCTGTGGGTTTAAATCCCAAGTCTAGTCACTGTGGGTCCTAAGCAAGGCACTTAAGCCCTATTGCTTCTGGGAGGCTGAGCCTGCACTCTGACCCCAACCTTAAAGTTGGGGTATTTGTAGGTTACTTTGGTTAAAAGTGTGCGCCAAATGAGCTCATAATTAATATTAACTCTTCTAATCTTGACTAGATCCTTAGATTTCCCTGGAAACGTAATGAACCTCAAAAAGACCCCACTGAGGTATAGAATGTTGATTTTACCAAGTTTCACCAAGGGGTGTGTAATGCGGGGGGTTGGGGGGGGGAGGAAGAGTGAGGTACAAATGAGGACCTGAGACAGGAGTTCACAATCTTAGGACCATCTTTATTAACACTTAATCTACGCAATTACATTTAAATTACACTGCTGGCTGGAGGAAATGCCATGCGCTTCCACTTCCTACAGCTTGTTGCCAGATCACGCTCCCTACGGCATGCATTGTTCCCAGTTATAAAGTATGCATGGGCTCATTAGGCAGAGCCGAATCAGGTGCCCTAATTATCAGGTGAGCTAATTATCCATTACCGCTGGCTGCACCTCATTCCCCAGAGCCACCGTGCTCCGGCCACACTGGCCCATCAGCAGATTCTGCATCCCCATATCCAGATGTGTTCAGGTGGGGGGGTGGTTGGAGGCTTCTGGCTTCCACAAGCATGTAGAATCTTGCGCATCACCTAAGTCATCACCGATGAATCTTTTGTCTTCATGTTTGTCCTCCGACGTCCACGCAAGAGCAGCAGGTGCCAGCCCTGGCGGTAGGTGCCTTCTGCACCTCCATGTTCATCACTGTGATGAGCCACACTCCTGGCATCTTCGCTACGATGTGCAACATCTTGAACCTCCACTTGCCCTTCCCACTCTGCTTTGCTTGAATGAATGAGGACCGGAGATTTCTCCTCAACAGATCGGACTTTATTGCCGATACCAAGACGTCTAGATACAAGAAATACCGGGCTTTAGTACAGCTTCCTGTAAACCTGCTGGTACCCACCGTCACCCCAGTTTCCTCGTATCCATTGCAACTCTTTCCCCGTGGCATGCGCTGTTCCTGTTTTTAAAGAGCGCACACATTCATCAGGCGAAGCCACGTCAGGTGCATTGACCATAAACAAAGTCCAGTACCATTGCCTTCGCCTTCTCCCCTAACACCACAGAGCTTCTGCCATAAGGTGGTTCCCATTCAACATTAAAATGCTGTGAAGGTAGACAGAGGTGTATCGATCTAGTGCTCCCTTAAGATCACATTACTAAACTGTTGGAAAACTGCTGAAGTTTTTAACGAGCTGACATGGCTGGCATGACCAGGTACTTGTAGTGTTTGCTTGGTGTTCATCACCAAGGGGGTAAATCAGTCTATTACCAAAATCGCAGCAAGTGTCAATACAAGAATGTAGGGTGTGTTCTTTCTTACCCACAAAAAAGTTCCTCACACTCGTATAAATGATGAAGATGGTCAACCCTGCTTCAAGGCTATTTAATAACAAGTTTAATGGCTGCACATTCCAAGGGGTTCAAAGAGAATAGCCACCCCCTTTGTAGCACTGAACTTAGGAGTAAATTGTAAATCATGTGGCCAATGTGGTGAGAGAACCTGGATGCAAGCAATGCTAAAAACCTCTCCATTGGCATGGTATTGGATGGAGAACATAAAGCCTATTACAAGATGGACAAAAATAGACCGAATTTGCCAATTTTGTCTATATTCTTATAGTAACCTTGGACCAATGATTGCTGGGGGACTAAGGGGACTTAGGAGTCTCATCATGAACCCAAATCCAGAGATGATCCAGAGGCTTAGTGGTGATGCTCTGGCCTCCATCAGTGTCACGCCTAATCGGAATTATTTGTTCCATTTTGTTCCCTATTCCCACAGACTGATTAATAAATAAACAAGAATTTTAGCATAACTCTGTGGTTTATTTTTAATTTTGTTAAATGATGCTTTGTGAGTGTGAGAGTCATTTGGTTTACAAATTCTAATAATGAATGACACATAAAATCGTAAAGCGTTACGATATTGTGGAGCAGTCGTAGAATTGTGATAAAGGAACTAGCCTTAGTCTGGGTCCCCAGTTCGAATCCCACTCCCAGCAGGTACTATGGTTGAAGTTCCCTTGGGCAAGTCACCTACATTTACATTACATTTACATTTAGTCATTTAGCAGACACTTTTATCCAAAGCGACTTACGAATGAGAACATCACAAGTCAGTAGTTAAGAAGAAAAGCAGCTACACTGTAGAATTATCAAACCTTTTTTTGTTATATGATGCTGTATTTTTTTCTACAACAGGTATTTGTTAAAAAGATGCGTCTTCAGATGTTTTTTGAAAATGCAGAGTGACTCTGCCTTATGGACAGAGTTGAGAAGATTGTTCCATGGTAAACGCCATGGAGTGAGAATTAGCTCCTCGGTGAGGTAGAATCGCCAGGTGGCAATAATCACTGGAGCGAAGTGAACGAGTCGGAGTGTATTTTGAAAAGATCGAGACAAGGTAAGAGGTGGAAGATCCAGAGTTTTGTCCTGTAGGCCAGAGTCAGTGACTTGTACTGAATGTGAGCAGCTACAGGAGCCAATGAAGAGAAATGAGTAATGGAGTGACATGAGTTCACTTGGGCTGGTTAAACACAAGTCGGGCTGTAGAGTTCTGAATTAGTTGTAGACTAACCCCAATTGTTCCCTGGGTGCCGTATTCAAGGCTGCTTACTACTTCAGGCATGTGTGTGCTCACTTCACTCAGTGTGTGTTTCATTGCACTCACTGATGTGGAGGATTAATTCCTCTGTGTATAAGTACAGTAGGTGAAATAGAATGCGCACTTTGTAAATAACTCACTTTATAAGTGAAGTGGCTAAAAATTTTGGACATTAAAACATTAATTATACACTACATATGTAATTACAGACATTAAAGCAAGATATTGATTTATTATAGAACAATATGTATTAGGAGGTGGGCAGCACGGTGGCTTAGTGGTTAGCACGTTCGCCTCTCAGCACTATGGATTTCCGGTTCGAATCCCCATCTGGGTGGAGTTTCCATGTTCTCTCCATGTCTGCGTGGGTTTCCTCCGGGTTCTCAGGTTTCTCCCCACAGTCCAAAAACATGGATCAAGTCAATTGAATTCTCCAAATTGCGCGATATAGTGTGTGTCTGCATGAGTGAGTGTATGCCCAGAGAAGGATTGGCGTCCTGTCCTGGGTCTATCTGCCCAGCGCCCGAGATGTTCTCCCCTGGATGGGCATGGGGAACCCCACCGCGACCCTAATAGAGGATAAAGCGGGAGATAATGAATAAATGAATTAATGTATTAGGAGGTTTAACACTTGGGCAGCACACAGGCCATATTTCCAGCTGGAAAAGTTGGGAATGATACAGTCATGTGTAAAATCTGCAGTTCACCTGCCGGCGTGTCTTTAGATTATAAGAGGAAACCAAATTTCCAGAGGAGATCCATGTTGTGGGACACAGACACAGAAAGAACCTTTGTCTGCCCTGTGTGGGAATCAAAACCAGGACCATGTTGCCGTTGGGCAAATGACCCAATGTGCCTTTTTTTACATCCAGGACGGGGCATTAATCTATCGCTGGGCAAACGCACACACACACACACACACACACACACACACACACACACACACACACACACACACTCACACACACACTATATGGGGCAGTTTGGATAAAAGCAATTTAGAGCAACCTATCCATGTTTTTGGACTTTGGGAGGAACCCAGAGAACCCAGAGGCAACCCACACAGACACATGGAGAACATGGAATCTGCACCCAGGTTGGGATTCGAACCTGGATCCCCAGCACTGAGATGTGATGTAACATGCAAACCAATACACCACCATGCTGCTCCAATTTTAGTTTAAATACAAATAAATGCTGCATATTGCTCATAATACCATTAATAAAATGTATTAAATAATGAACAAATTAATGAAGACATTTAGAAAACCCTACAGCTGTTCTGTTCTGTTCTAGTGAGCGGAACAGGGTTTTTAATCTGAGCAGTAAAAGAAGTGAAAATCTGGGTTGGAGGGTTGCATTCACATGACTGCACACATGATCTTAGAATTACATTCATTTCAGGAATATAGTTACCCGAGAGAGGAGAACTGTTTCCACAGTTAATAAACTAAAGTTCATTGATTGATTTGGAACACATGCACCTAAAATATACAGTAAAAATTAGCACGCTGGGTATCAGGCACGTATCAGGCACGGCTGCACGACCTGATGCTTGTATTTGTAACCAAACACACAGATTAGTTTAAAAATCCTCCAAAACACTATAATAAACCTAAACATGGCCTTAAAACGGCAGTGTGTTGTCTTATTATTCATTTCTTCCCTCAGCTATTTATCATAATTAGAGTAGGTAGGGGGTGTGAGAAACGCAACAACCTGAACAGGGTAGACGCCACGATAAGCACATCTCATCTCATTTGCTTCAGCTTGGTTTTCTAGTAAGGGTCACGGGGGGAGGGGAGGGTAGAACCCATGCGCAGGACAAAAATATTCAAACCAAATTTTACTTTCTGACAACTCAGTACTTGAAATTCTCCTGATTTACATGTATTTGGATTTTTCTGGGGGGGAACCAAAGACAGGGAACTGAACCACCTCCTAAAACCTTATTTTCAGGTACCAGAAAGTGAAAGCTTGCTAAATTACCACAGTTCCATGATCTAATGTACTGTAGAACGTTAAAATGAAAAGATTCCATGTTCATGTTCATGTACATGCTTTCAGCAGTAAGATCCTCTTCAGATTCTGTCGAAGAAACACATTCAATAATCGGCTAAATGACTAAACGTACATCTGTATGCTACAAAAACTGTTAAAAAACTGTTACATCGAAATGAAATCTTCCATCCATCCATTATCCATGTTCTGCTTTATCTTCTGCTTTATCCTCTATTAGGGTCGCGGGTGGGTTCCCCATGCCCATCCAGGGGAGAACGTTTCGGGCACTGGGAAGATAGACCCAGGACAGGACGCCAATCCATCACTGGGTACACACTCACTCACACAGACACACAAACACTCTCTATATGGGGCAATTTTGGAGAATTCAATTGACCTTGATGCATGTTTTTGGATGCCAATTTAACACACACACACACACACACACAAACACATACTTTTCACTAACATGAATCCATGTTTTTGGACTGTGGGAGGAAACCGGAAAACCCGGAGGAAACCCACGCGGACACGGGGAGAACATGGAAACTCCACCCAGATTGGGATTCCAATCTGGGAATCCCTAGCGCTGAGAGGCAAAAGTGCCACCTCTGAAATCTACTAATGTATGAAAATTATAACTGAATTACTTAAGAGGATGATAATGGATGGATGGCTGTAATATTGATTGTTTACTCATCTGGAGACCTTTAAGTTCCTGGGAGTCACCATCTCTCAGGACATGAAATGGAAGCTTAACATCAGCGTCTTCCTCAAAAAGGTACAACAGAAAAAGAATTTCCTGTCAGCTAAAAAAACAGGGTTTGCCACAAGAAGTATTAAGGCAGTTCTACTCTGTGATGGTTGAAGCTGGCTTGTGCCCTTCTACCAATCACTGTACACAAAAACTACCAGACATACAAGCATTTTTTCCCTCAAGTCATTACATTTGTTAATAGCCGATAAACACTCTGCACATAGACAAATCTGTACAAAACAAAAAAATAGCATTGCCTCACTTTATTGATTTGTACTACAAAGCACACTCCATCTTATTTAATTATATACACACTGTACAGCAAACGGTTATTTGTATGGTAATTAGAGAGTTTCCATCTATCTGTAACTAAATTCCTTGTGTGTTACATATTTGGCCAAATGAATCGGATTCTGATATAAACGCTGTAGCCCAAAACTAAAATAGCGAAATTCCGCCATCTAGTGGTCATCATGGAACATTTCAAGTAGAAATTAGAGCGAAAGGCAAAAATACACCAGAAGTAAATAACAAGATAAATAATCTTTATTATTTCCATGTCTTTTCATATATATAAAATTATATATCCACAATTACCAAGGCAACACAGAGATTTCATTCTCAGTAGTGGGTACAAGGCTCCAGATGCCGTGTAAGTAAAACCAAGCACACACAGATTTACCATGAAGCTGGGAACAGTTCAGTGACTTGAACATACAGGTGCAGACGCACTGGACTCCTCTGATAATTACAGCAGAAAGCTTCGTCATCATGAATAACGGACTCGAGGATTTTCAACAGTTCCAGCCGATTCACGGATTGTAATAAATTAAATCCGCAGACTCTCGTTAAGCAGAGACAGAGCCTCCGGAGCCACTGTACCCACTCCAGCCATTTGAAACGGACATGCCATTGACTTCATTACCCAGCATTCATCACTGGCCTGTTACCAAATCCGTTGGTCCGTCTGCCTCACTGCAGAGAAATGACCGAGTGGTTTGTCTGTTTGCAAGTCACAACTCATTTTAGCTTATTTAGTGGAGGACGGAGTACCGTGTCAAAAAGGCCTAAATCTCTGGAAATGAACTGGTCAGGGAAAAAAAGAAAGACATTTTCTCAGCTATTCTCAAACCCACGGCAAGTATCGTAAAAAAAGAGAACCTATTATAAGCATTATTCTTATTTTTATTCCCCAAAACTAAGTTAAAGATCCAAAGATCCATCAACCCCTAAAAGCAAACAATTAACAAGCAGATTATTTGACGAGCAAAATCCCCCGGATGCCATGTCCTCGGAAAACAAACTCCGTTTGCTGCTGGTAAATAGTGAGTTGTTATTATTATTCTTAAAAAAAATTAAATATTACATACTGTACGTGTTTTTAATTACAGTAACAACATCCCATGCACTTTCCTGTACAGATTTTAAAGAGATCAGTAGTAATAAGCAAGGTTGCACTGGCCCACTTTTTCCAATTGGCCCGTCGGTGGGTGGGCAGTGGTGTGCCACATCAAGGAAGGCGGGGCTTTCTGCCTCATGTCAGAGCGTTGTAGTCTGTTACAAGTCAATGCTTCTGGTGTATAACACCAGGGTGTGCTAACTGGCAACCTGTACAGCCGCGGGCCTTTACTTCTTTATTCTTTCTAGTTTTTCCAGTGGCATCGACATGGTGCACACGAGTGCACCTCCACCTTCTACCCTCGTACACCGACACGACACTGAAAACGGAGTGGGCAGCAGCTCATACCTCACTGACAGCAAAAATAAAAGGACGATCTAAACCACCTGGGTTTGTTCAGTCGAATACATTATACTACTAAGATAACATTTTAAAAAAGAAACAACAAAACAGCCAAATTCATCAAGCACTGGTGGTGAGCCCCTCGTTAGTAAAGACTCACGCGGGACAGAACTGATCCTCTGACTGAGCGGAAGGAACGGTAACGGATGGGAGAAAGCATGGAAGACAAGACCATTTTAAATAATGTTTTAAAAAAGAGAGCAAACCAAAACAATAGAACAGCGGGAACTTAAGCACTCTAGATGTAACTGGAAACATTCACAAAGATGTGTTGACATACATTCAGGTGAGACACCTTGCTGTGTAATATTTAAATATGTGTGTGTGTGTATGTACTGGAAACTCTCCTTCCATCACTACAGAGTGTATGTGTGTATGCCAGTGCATGTGTTAGGGGATGTAAAGGCTGCTGTCTGTTAGATGCATTCTTTGCATTCCATTCTTTTGCTTTTTTAAATTCCTCCATTATGTATTCTGTTGGGAACCATGCTCCTCCTGTTTACTAGTGATCTTAATGAACGAGGGAAGAGAACGGATCTGGTCTGTTAGATGGCTACACCTCTGCAGGACTGGTGAATCCGCAAAGGAGTGCTTCTCATTAAATAGGGACCTAAACTAATGCTTCAAGACATAACAGGTGATTCCAAACCAGGAACCCTTTGCTTTTGTTTTTGTGAAATGGGATTTGCACCCATGGCCCATTTTGCCTGTTTACCTTGAAACAGGTGGTGAGTAAAAGGAAAAGCAGTAGTGTACTAGAGCAAGAACGCTCCGGGTATTAAACTGCACTTTGTACATGCTGGTTCGAAAAGCTACATTAATGCAAAACACATAGAGCAAAGCAAAGGTTCCTGGTTTGTTTGTGGTACTCTACCGTACTGTACTGTACTGTGCCGTACTGAAATGTACTGTGCTGTATTGAACGTACTGAGCCGTATCGTGCCGTACTGAAATGTACTGTACTGTACTGTAGTGTACCATGTATGCAGTCATGTCTTTATGAAGCTCTTCTGTCTACAGGGTGAAACCCCTGAGGGAATTTCATCCTGCATTTGGAACCGTTGGTAGTGATGAGACCTACATGTAAACAGCGTCAGCTGTAGACCGACGCACCACATTAAATTTCATTTAAAGTGGAGTTGGCCTTGAAATGGTAAAGACAGAATTAAATGAACTCACAAGCACGCACACAAAAATGTCCAGATGGTGTTTGTCTTCCTGTGTCTCCGAGGACCTTCTGACGCAATACACTATCGGTTCTGGGCTTGGATCGAATCCAGAGATCAACCTTGACCTTGTTCCCTCGTCCGTGCTCCAGTTATTGCCCTAGTGTCCTCTGCAATGAAGTTGAAGCTGGAAGGTCTCGCAGAGAAGCAAGCTTCATGAGCTTTTCAGCATTGCACATGGTTACATGGCATGAACACACGTACACAGACGAGTGCCCGCGGTATTTCTAGTGGTAGCTGGGCATGCAGGTCAAATGGTAGAGAGAAAGGAGAGTAAGTGGTGCCTGTATTGAAAGGAAGAGTGTGTGTGTGTGTGTGTGTGTGTGTGTGTGTGTGTGTGTGTGTATGAATGTATATGTATGCGTATGTGTGTGTGATAGAAAGCTTGGAGGTGGCATCTTAGAATTTCAGATGCCGACTCTTCATATACCTTGCTTCCTCTTCACCTAAAGAGCAGTGGATGAAAAAGAGGTGGGTGAGATTGATTATTTAAAAGAAAGATTAAGCAGGAGACACAAACACTGTAAAAAATTAAATCTTAAAAAGTCATAAAATCATAAAATCGTGTAACAAATCTTGTTTATAGATTTTTAAGTAAGATAATTCATCTAGTTTTTAGATACATCCAGGGGCGTCTTTAAAGGTGGGCTTTGGGGGCTATAGCCCCGGGTGTTTTGTCAGTAGCCCCAGATCAAATGAGAGCAGCTTTCTCTGCAGCCTCTCCTCCAGCAGCGGGACAGAACAATGGAGTCACCATCGTGTGCTTCCAAGCTCTGTGTGTATGTGTGTGTATGTGTGTGTGTGTGTGTGTGTGTGTGTGATAGATTTTTTTTTACCAGTAGCTGGAGTAAAGTTACCGTAATAACTGTATGTTGTTTGTAAAGAGCAGCTTCTCAACTTGCATAAACCGTCAGAGTTCTTCTGAAGGCGCAAACTTTCTAAAAGTTACGGTATTTCAAAGCAAAACTTTGTTAAAACTGTCTCATCTGTGACTAACTCCTAAAACAGATTTATGCTTTTCTGCCGAAGCCCAGCTTCGTTTATTCAAACATTTTCAGCCAAAACCACCATTTATTAGAACTGAATGTGCTATCCACCCCTAACAGACATATTTCATATGTTATTTAATTTTATCCAACATAACTAATAAATGATCAAACAAAAAGAATGTAACAACAGTTTAACAAATGGATAAATACACTCATGAAGGGACAATATTTAAAGAGGACAGAGGGGGAAAAAGGGATTTGGGCTAAAGCCCCTGATGTTTCAAAACCCTAAAAACGCCCCTGGATACATCCATTCATCCATTATCTTATCTTTATTAAAAAAAAAATCTTAACAAGATACATTTATTCACTATAATAACAGATAAGTTAACTTTACTTCATGTACATTTTTTGATAATTTAAGTGTTTTTTTTCGACTGCTGCAGAGTGTCAAACAGTACTGGTTTAGTAAGATGAGGTAAAATGTCATATTTTCATTCCAATATATTTGTCCATACAGTGTATGCCTTGTTTTTTGCAAAATAAATGTTATACTAAAGTGGTACTTAAATTGTGGTAGCATGTAGTAGCATATGGTAAGTCAGATTATAAGACATTCATTCATTATCTCCCGCTTATCCTCTATTAGGTTTGCGGTGGGGTTCCCCATGCCCATCCAGGGGAGAACGTCTCGGGCGCTGGGCAGATTATAAGACATATTTCCCGTTATGTTTTATAAACTGCATTCGGTAATGCGGCCACTAGATGGCGGTATTTGATTGTTAGAGTAACCGGAAATGATCAATGTTTATTTTAAGAACCAGAGTAGATTCATTCATTCATTATCTCCCACTTTATCCTATATTGGGGTCGCAGTGGGGTTCCCCATGCCCATCCAGGGGAGAACGTTTCGGGCACTGGGCAGATACACCCAGGACAGGGCGCCAATCTATCGCTGGGTACACACTCACTTACACAGACACGCACACAGACACACTCTATATGGGGTAATTTGGAGAACTTAATTGACTTAATCCATGTTTTTGGACTGTGGGAGGAAACCGGAGAACCTGGCGGAAACCCACGCGGACATGGAGAGAACATGGAAACTCCACCCAAATAGGGATTCGAATTTGAGTCGAACGTGCTAACCACTAAGCCACTGTGCCGCCCCAGACTAGATTATCTTGCAAAAGTCCAGTTCATTATTAATTTTGCTTTTAATAAACACATTAATGAATCAAACCATGTTTTTTTATTATAGTGTGTTCGTAACTGTTTTATAAAAAGCAATAAAGCACTTGAGGTTGTGTATTCATTCATTTATTCATTATCTTTCGCTTCATCCTCTATTTCTCTACTACTATGCACCTACAGGGGAGAACTGTGCAGAAACACCCAGGACAGTAAACCAATCTATCACTGGACCAATCTATCACTGGAAGCACTCACTCACCACACACACACCACACATATGGGGCAATTTAGAGCATTCAATGTACCTTTAATATATGTTTTTGTACTGTGGGAGGAAACTGGAGAACCTGAAAGAAACCCATTCGGACATGGGAAGAACATGAAAACCCAGATCAAGGTTCAAACCTGGATCCCTAGCGCAGAAAGGAGAACATGCTCACCACTGTCATCCAGGTTGTGTATTATTGTGAATAAATCACGGAAAAGAGGTGTAACTGTACTCTGCTATACCTCTTTTTTGTAATTTATTTAGACTAATGCACGCCCTCTCGTACCTTATTGATACCTTATTTAATATACACTCAGCTAATTGATGTTATATGTTGTTCCGTGACGAAAACATGAGTGGTACTTGGTCTGAAAAGTTTAAGAACTACTGTTATAGTTGATTTAATTAATTCTGCATTAACATAATACCTACACATCTTGTGGGTGGGGGGTATTTATTAACCCATGCCCACTTACTTTCACTTTAACAACTTACTCCCAGCACCAGGATCCACAGGACCTGTTAAATATGCTATCAGCCGCATAAGGTATTTTCAAACTGTCCCTTTGTACTGGCTGTCCCTTAAAACTCCAATAAATGATGATGTTGTAAAACAATTTCTTCAGACAGATGAACACTTGAGACTTAAAACACAAGTCTCCCACAATTTTTGTCTCCCATTGAGTTTGACACACTACCCCTTGTGTGTGTGTGTGTGGGTGGGTGTATGTGTGTGTGTGTGTGTGTGTGTGTGTGTGTATGTGTGTGGTATACCTTCTAAGTGGTGCCGGGAGACGTATTTGAGTGCCTCATCTAGGAGGATGACCGGAAATGAGATCTTGATGACAACCATCCACTGGGAGCAGCAGAGTGGGGTCACTTGGAAGATTAGCTGAGAGCAAAAAAAACAAAGAAAGAGACAACAGACTGAAGTCTTAAATAAACTCTTTTTGTATGATTCCCACAGTATTTGTTTTTTCACAGTTTTTTCCCTGCTCTTGCTCTTGTGGAAGGTGGTTGCACTTTCTTACCCTCAGTCCTTATCACTCCTGCTTGGCTTCTCTGTCTTGTCTGTATGGGAACTATCAGAGCACTGCTCTTCAAAATGACAAATTGAACGAATTAAATGGTGTCTCAATGCTATTGACACTCAACTTGCCCTTGGTGTATCGCAAAATCAAGAGAGTTGGGTTAGTTGTCAAGAAGCCCACAGAAAGTACCCAGCATGATTGATGTGTTGAGCAGAGCCATAAGACTGACTTTTAATCACAACATGGAAATGATCTTGATGAGGCTATCCGCTTGAGTGGAGGAATGTGAGATCAGGAATTCAACGACTGTTTCGCTGCTAAAATTTATGTCAAGCGTCCACCAAAACAAGACGAGTCTTATCTGCTTTTGGCTCCCCGTCTTAAAAGATGGCCTTGAGGGGCAAGCTGCTTAGTGAAATTCCCCCAGAAGAACTGTTGCTATGGTTTGTCCTGGCGAATTTGCCCAAAGGACATTGCGCCTCCTTTACCTGACCCCTTAAACACGCCTTCTACTGCTTACTCACCCGGTCCAGCAAGATGAGTCTGAGCGCTGCATTAAGTGGCAGCTGTTGCAAATTATTATTTATGTGCAATAAAACATAGTGAAATATCATATGAAATATCAACTTGTGCAATATATGTAACCACTGCCATTGCCACTTTACACTAATTGCCACTTTATTTTATTCATATTTCTAGTGCTGCATTTTTCTTTGGCTTTATTAAGCCCTTATTGTTTGAATTGCCACTTTATTCTTATTATATATATTGCAGTTTATTTTCATCTTTTAAGCTTAGTTTACTGTGATGGCGGTGTTTTTGGGGAGGAGAGGCGAAACCGACGCACTGTTCAGAGAGATTGCTTAGCGGACCTGACCGTCTGATGACCGTGTACCTTTATAAGTGGGTATGGCATATGCCGTGGAGAGAGAGTGTATTCCATATTAAAGCAACAGGACTGGTGGGACATTGCACACGACACGGTTACATGCGCCTGTTCTGTTAATGCACCGGTTAATGTACCGGTATGTCTGTGTGAAGACGTGTTCCAAATAAAGTCAGCTCCAGTTGTGGTGCAATCCTGTCTCCGGTCCTCATTCCCTTTCACCCAAAAACATTTGCCTTTCATACTAAACTGGACTGTTTATTATGAAATTGTTTAGAGAATGAACTTATTATGATGCTACAAGCAAAATTGGTTAATTTTTGCATATTAAGCTTGGCTCGCTTTTAATATAAAAATTGTCCTTTTGTCCATTTCAACGGACATGCTGTAAAATTACAATAAAAATTTATTTAAAAAAATCTCAATTGAAGGTTGATTATTTTAATCTTAATAGATAGGAAATCCAACCCAAAAATAAACTGGATTACACTTTTATTTTTTGGTTCCCAGGAGGACATGTTTTTCCCTATATGTGTTAATATCAGTAATAAATACAAGACCACAGTATCTGTTGAGTAATGCTACAAATGTACAACACAAAAATGGCTGTAAACTTACCGGCAGAGGCTCCACATACAGTATGAGGAAATGTAGCGACAGGGAGAGGAGGATGGCTCCTAAAAGCCAGATGTTCACCCATGGAGGCATCCTGAGCAGAGACTGGTTCTCTGAGAGACTGAAAGAAGACAAGTCAATGTGACAAATCCATGGCATCTAAATAAACTGCTAGTAAACTTTACACTGAATAATATTTGTAGTAGTCCCTGATTTATGGCACCTGTTGAGAGCGTTGAACATCTCTACAGTGACCAGCACAGACAGGGCCATGGTAGTGGGGTAGCGTGACTCGAAAACCTCACAGTTAATGCCCTCAAACATGGGGTTATCCTCAGTACACTGCATGAAATGGCGCTGTACACAACATAACATTCATGTAGTCAGTCTTTTATCCAAAGCATCTTACAATGAGAACAACACAATTTGGTGGTTAAAGAGAAACCAGTTACACTGTAGTATAATCAAACCTGATCATTATCCAATCTGGCTTCTTGATTATTATTTTTCTTTTTTATTTATTTATTAATTTTTTTAAAGCATAAAATACATGATTGTAAACCACGAACACCATTCAGCCAGGTGAATAAGCCGGGTAAATTATGTACGGCATAAGATGTACACATTATTGTTTGTAATTCATCAGATTGTGGGAAACAGGGGGGGTTTCATTTCTTACCAGTTGATGGAAAGAAACCTGTGGACCGCCTTCATCATATAAGTACCACCAGGTGGCAGCACCCACTGTACCCAGTCCCACATAACCTACAAAAGAGAGCAGTCAACATTAATATTCATTCATTCATTATCTTCCGCTTATCCTCTATTAGGGTCGCGGTGGGGTTCCCCATGCCCATCCAGGGGAGAACATCTCGGGCGCTGGGCAGATAGACCCAGGACAGGGCGCCAATCCATCGCTGGGCACACACACACTCACACAGTCACACTATAAACGGGGCAATTTTGAGAATTCAATTAACTTCATCCATGTTTTTGGACTGTGGGAGGAAACCGGAGAACCCGGAGGAAACCCACGCAGACATGGGGAGAACATGGAAACTCCACCCAGATGGGGATTCGAACCGGGAATCCCTAGCGCTGAGAGGCGAACGTGCTAACCACTAAGCCACCGTGCCGCCTCAACATTAACATGGTCTTCCAAATGATTTTAGCGAAACTTTGGCATCTGGAACATGCTTTGCAGTAGGCTCTATCTTACCGCCAATGGCGAGGTATCTGAAGAAGAGCCAGCCGGAGATGAGTGGTTCCTTGGGGTTACGAGGGGGCTTCACCATGATGTCCAGGTCTGGTGGATTAAAGCCTAGTGCTGTGGCGGGAAGCCCGTCCGTCACCAGGTTCACCCATAACAACTGCACAGGAATCAGAGCCTCGGGAAGGCCCAGGATCGCAGTCAGGAAAATGCTGAAATAAAGAAATAAAGAAAAAGAATCAGATAAACATTTACCGGCCATTTTATTAGGTACAACTGATAGTAAATGTCTATTGTATTAGTTCCACTGATCATATATACAGTGGGTTGCAAAAGTATTCATACCCCTTGAACTTTTCCATATTTTGTCACATTACAACCACAAACATAAATATATTTCACTGGAATTTAATGTGAAAGACCAACACAAAGTGGTATACAATTGTGAAGTGGAATGAAAGTTATACATGAATCAACAATTTTTTTACAAATAAAAAACTGAAAAGTGCGATGTGCAAAATTATTCAGCCC
>JAFMOD010000640.1:1355172-1368724 GCA_019802435.1 Corydoras maculifer | reverse complement strand
TTGGTTGCACTCAGGGAAAAGGGGGCTGAATAATTTTGCACATCGCACTTTTCAGTTTTTTATTTGTAAAAAAATTGTTGATTCATGTATAACTTTCATTCCACTTCACAATTGTATACCACTTTGTGTTGGTCTTTCACATTAAATTCCAGTGAAATATATTTATGTTTGTGGTTGTAATGTGACAAAATATGGCAAAGTTCAAGGGGTATGAATACTTTTGCAACCCACTGTATGGACTTTGTAGTTCTACAATTACAGAATGTAGTCCATCTGGTACTCTACAGACCTTTTTAGTCCTCTGTACTCTTTTCTCTAATCATCAGTACCCCCACAGAGCAGGTATTATGTGGGTGGTATTGGTGTGTTTTTGTCTATAGTGCTGGTTTGAGTGAACCAGATGCTGCAGTATTTAAAGACAGGAGCTCATCTGTCACTGCACATCAGTGCTTACCTGACACTGCCTACAGGATGCTGATGGATGGACACTCTAGTAGCACTAATCTGCACTTTACTGCACAGTTCTGTCTCAACTACCACCACCCAAATAACACCTGTGGCTGATGGGCAGTCTATAATTGTAGAACTATAGATTCTATTTATATAGTAAGTAGAGAGATAATGAGACTGAAAAGAAATGTGCAACTAATAAAGTAGCCGCCAAATATACAATTGCAATTGTCAATTTCAGGCAAAAAGACTATTTAATATTTACAGGAATCCTGACCACTATACAAAAATCACCTCTATACCAGCTTTGTCCTATACTAGGGTTGGGGTTCCCAACACGTGAAGAACATGAAAACTCCACCCAGATCCAGATCCAGATTCGAACCTGGATCCCTAGTGCTAAGAGGCAGACGTGCTAACCACTAGGCCACTGTGCCCTCCTACCTTTACATCAATTATGGTGTATAGCAATAATGTGGTTGGAGACCTTCACATACAATTAACTAAATATTTACCTCATTCATTAACATTAAAGGATTTTTCCGAAGTTCAGAAGCAAAAGTGAAATGAAGAAACATTTTAAGAACAATTCAGAATTTCATAGTACTATACATGTATTCATTCATGTTTTTAAGACCCAAGTAAGATTACATTATTCAAACGACAAAAATGACACTTTGTGATCTGAAGTGGAGGTCGTGGTCTGACATACCAGACGACCTCGCCCACATTGGAGGAGATGAGGTAGCGGATGAACTGCTTCATGTTGTTGTAAATGGCTCGACCCTCCTCCACAGCAGCCACAATCGTGGAGAAGTTGTCGTCGGACAGCACCATCTCTGAGGCAGACTTGGCTACAGCCGTGCCGGAGCCCATGGCAATGCCGATTTCAGCCTTTTTCAGAGCGGGAGCGTCGTTTACTCCGTCACCAGTCTGAAAGTGGAAACAAAGTGGCAGTCAGCTGAATTAATACCTTTTATTAACACATTAGATTAAAACAATAAAAGGTTCCTGCAAAAATGACAAACATTCCGGCTGGACATTACATTTACATTACATTACATTGACATTTAGCAGACGCTTTTATCCAAAGCGACTTAGAGAACACCACAAGTCAGTAGTTATGAAGAAAACCAGTTAGACTGTATCAAACTCTGATCTCTATCAAACCTGATCACTGTCTGATGCTGCACCCCCCCCCCCTTTCCCTCTTCTACAACAGGTATTTGTTAAAAGATGCGTCTTCAGTAGTTTCTTAAATATTCCTAGTGACTTTGCCTTACGGACAGAGTTGGGAAGATAGTTTCACCATTTTGCAGTGGTGAACCCCACGGAGTAAGAATTCAGCAGGCGGCAATCATCACTGGAGTGAAGTAAATGAGTTGGAGTGTATTTTGAAAAGATAAGATGAAGGTAAGAGGGGGCAGATCCAGAAATAGTCCTGTAGGCCAGAGTCATTGACTTGTACTGAATGTGAGCAGCTACAGGAAGCCAATGGAGGGAAAGCACTGAACTGCACTGCACTGCTCTGTCTAATTCGCAACCCCCCAAATAACACCTGTGTGGTCCTGATCTTTAGAGAACAAAGTAAATATATGTAAATAGAGTATGTAGGAAATAAAATATAATAAGTGTATAATCTGTATACACATCTGTATAATAAGTGGAACGGATATAATAGACAATAAGTACTGTAGGTATAAGTAATAAAGTGGCTGGTTAATATTCAAATGCAAATGGAAATTTTAAGTAAAAATAAGATTTAGTATTAAGTGGAACCCTAAAATTTGGCCTTAATAAGCACTCTTCGAATTATTATGAAAAGGTTCCAAGAAAAGTCAAACTGGCTCTAAATGATTGGAGACACTTCACATTACTACAAAGATTTTTGGAATAGGATAAAAATAAAGTGTCATACATACAAAATTTGGTCATCTAGATTCAATATCTGTAGTGTTTTAATCATACTCAATTATACTTAATAGCCCAACAATGGCAGGCTGACAGTGCTGGGGCTTGAACCCTTAACTTTCAGGTCTTTTGTGCAGTAGCTTCCATTGGGTCCAATGGCCCCAGGACTGGAATGTAGGACAATACAGTGGATAAAAACTCTATAAAGGTAATAGTTACCATTGCTGTTATTTCATCAAAGGACTGCAGGAATGCCACTATCTTGGACTTATGCGCGGGCTCCACGCGGGCAAAACAACGGGCGCATTTCACAGCCTCTCGCTGAGCCTCCAGTGGGAGATCGTCAAACTCGCGTCCTGTGTAGGCTTTTCCCTCCACGTTCTCCTCATCATGGAAGATACCGATGCGTTTGCAGATGGCCACAGCGGTGCCCTTGTTGTCACCGGTGATCATGATGACTCGGATGCCCGCCTTGCTGCACAGCTTTATCGAGCCGATCACCTCCTTCCTGGGGGGGTCCAGCATGCCCACGCAACCAACGAAGGTCAGATCCGACTACACATGTAACCAAACATAAAAACAGAATTTTTTAATTATAAACATTACAAATTCATTCAGTAATTATCTTCCACTTAATCTTCTACTAGGGTCATGCGGTTGGGGGGGGGGGGTTCCCCCTATACCCATCCAAGGGAGAACGTTTCAGGCGCTAGGCAGACACATCCAGGACAGGGCGGCAATTTAATGCTGGGAACACTCACACACACACACACACACACACACACACACACACACTATTCACTAACATGAATCCATGTTTTTGGACTGTGGGAGGAAAGCGAAGATCCTGGAGGTGACTGTGTGGGTCTCCTCGGGTTCTCCAGTTTTCTTCCACAGGATTCATGGATTCAAGGTAAAGTGGCCGCTATTTATTGCCCCTATGATATTGTGTGTGAGTGAGTGTGTGCCCAGTGCTGATGACGCTCTATCCTGGGTGTACCTGCCCAGTGCCTGAAACGTTCTCCTCTGGACATCTCATCTCATGGGGGACATGAGATGAGCTGTCTGTCTTTCATTCAAGTTCTTTTTACCAGGTCTGCACAGCCTACTAAAATGATATATAATAAAGTGTAAATAAGTCCAACTCTGCATTTCACACCTCATATTCAGAGAACTTAGCCGAGTTCTCGAGGTCCATTTTGTCCTTGGCAGGTGGTGAGTCACGTGTTGCCAATGCTAGGCAGCGCAGAGTGTCCTTGCCAGTGCCCCATTCTCTGATCGTCCGCATCAGGTCCTCCTTCATGGACATGTTCAGTTCCACCTTCTCCTTGCCCATGCGAACATGTGTGCAACGTTCAATCACACTCTCTGGAGCCCCCTGTCAGGATTAAGAATGATGCACAGAATGGACCAGAATCAACACCAAAGGTCAGTCAGTCTTAAGAACCTATACGAACATTCAATAGAACTGAGAGAATCTGGGAAATAATAACTGAATAGCTGCAATGTTATAGAATTAAAATATGCACAACCTGGTTATGTGCAATATATCACATGACATATGTTGAGTATTTTTAGCCAATTGTTTAAGGAAAACCACACTGTTAGAATACAATGTTTACCAAGCAAACAGACCAATGATTGGTCAATAACATCAAAACTGCCTTATTGTTTACAATAATCATAACATTACATGACTTACTTCTAATTGTGCAGCCCAAACCAAAATGTGTGTATTTATACATTTCTATAGCAATTACACTCACTGGCTAGATTTTCACGTTCATCTTTCTACACTCATCCATTGTATCAGTTCCATACTAAGAATCGTTCACCACCCAAATAATACCTGTGGTGATCATGAGCAACAGAGAAGAGAGTGAAGAGGACTAACAAAGTGTAAACAATCAGATGGACTACAGTCTGGAATTGTAGAACTACAAAGTCCATCTTTACAGTAAGTGGAACTGAGAACATGGACAATAAGTGGAGAAGAAAGGAGATGTGTCCAAACTTTTGACTCGTACTGCACCAGATTTACTGCTCAAATCTTACGATAGGAGAAAAAAAATACTTCTGTGTGTTATTGTTACATTCATATCACATACATCAGTGTTTCTCAAATGGTGAGTCGACAAATGTGCGTTGACTTCTTTGTTTTCGTTGGTTGCTATGGATTTGGAATCTTGTTACTTAGCAATCAATGTTCACTTTAAAATCAAACTTGATTACATTGTGGAAGACCAGTTTATTAATAATTTTGTTTTAAATTAACACATTTATAAATCAAACCTTTTTTTTTATTATAGTGTTTTTGTAACTATTTGTAACCAAAGCAATAAGGTTCTCACGGTTGTATATTAACATCTCTTTCCCCTGATTCCTTTACATTAATGCACATCCTCCTGTGCCTTATTGTTTTAATGAACTTTGATTTGTCTCTGTATTGTCCAAGTATAAACAAACTATGCAACACTAGCCCCGTAATAATACTATGCAAAAGAAAACACCTTATACCTTAACAAACATCTTGCTTTGGGAGCCCGTCATCATCGGGATGCAGTACACAGACATGGACTTCCTGTCACGAGAAAACTCCAGGGTAAACTCCTTCTTCATCAGCTTCCGGATATCCTAAAGTAAAAAGAGAGGAGAGTTAAAAAGAACAGCATGTGTGTAATGAGGCTGCTGTCATTTTCGGCTGTTCTCCAGGGTGGCCTGCAGACAGGCTTGTTTTGGCCACCTGTCAGGTCCAGGTGCTTTTGACACTGACATGCTAAGATGAAAAAGCAGCCACACACAGTCCTAGTGCCATGTTGCAGCAGGCTGTTTAAACCTTCTTGGCTTTAGCAAAGCAGCAAAGTTATATTATTATATAAGCGATTTTATAAACACATGTTTTAAAACTTACACACCTACAGTGTGGACTCAATTAATGCAAAATCATCCATCCATTGTCATGATTCAAAAAGTTATCATCATTGTTATATCATTGTTAGTTTTTTATTTGTTAAAATGTTTTGCAGATGTGTGTCTAATTTTTTTGGTTTTGCATGGGCTTGCACCCCCACCACTGAATGAGTTCATAGAACAGAGGCAGAACAACTAGAGCAACCACCAGAGGACACTGTGTTGTGCAATATAGACGTAGTAAATTTGGGCTGACGGTTCTTTCAATTAGAGCCACCCAGTTTTGGAAAAAGTATACCTTTTACTATTTGTGAAAGTACAATTTAAAAAATCATTATTTTGATAGGTGGCTTAGTGGTTAGCACGTTCAGCACTAGGGATTCCCGGTTCGAATCCCCATCTGGGGATTTACATGTTTTCCCCATGTCCACGTGTGTTTCTTCCGGGTTCTCTGGTTTCCTCCCACAGTCCAAAAACATGGATCAAGTCAATTGAGTTTTCCGAATTGCCCCATATAGAGTGTGTCTGTGTGAGTGTCTGTGTGTGTGAGTGTGTGCCCAGCGATAGATTGGCGCCCTGTCCTGGGTGTATCTGCCTAGCGCCTGAAACGTTCTCCCCTGGATGGACATGGGGAAACCCCCCGCGACCCTAATATAGGATAAAGTGGAAGATAATGAATGAATGAATGAATGAATGAATGAATGAATGAATGAAAAAATTTTTTTGACAATATTTTAAATAAAAACTTAAGATATGGCTTAAAATGAATCGAAGACCAGAGTTAATCATGGTCTCTTATTATATGTTATGTGTTATGTGTTTTGTTTATGGTTGGTGTATTTTGTTTGTCACAACATGCTCAATGACCACAGATGGAAATTAGCTATCTAGAAAATTGAAATGTTGATTAATGTGCATGGGCTCTGACAAAAATAAATAAATAAAATAAAATATTTTCCGTTACTTTATAATCCTATACTTTGCCAATTCTTTGAGCTAAGCCACTGTCACTTTACTTTTTTGTTGTATATTTAAATTGTAAGCCACTTTAAAAAAACACTATTAAAAACTTTTTAAAACTTTCTTCAATTTAACTATATTACAGTTTATTGATACGCGTATAATTATTATTACTAGTAGTATTTCTATCCATCCATCATCTTCCACTTTATCCTCAGTTAGGGTCGCGAGGGGGTTCCCCATGCCCATCAAGGAGAGAACATTTTGAGTGCTAGGCAGATACACCAAGGACAGGGCGCCAATCTATCAGTGGGCACACACTCACTCACACACACACACACAAACACACTCTATATGGGGCAATTTGAAGCATTCAATTTACCTTAATCCTTATACATAAACATCCCCCCCTCGTTTCAGTTTGGGATGTGAACCTTGAGAGGGGGACATGCTAACCACTAAGCCACCATGCCAACCTAATTTTATCTTTAGGATCTTATCAGTATATTTTCAGAGTCCATTCTGTGTGACAGTGACATGTTATTTATGGTCTGTATGGAGTTTCTATCTACATATATATATATATCTACATATCTATATATCAGGGAGAGAATTAATAATGAGATACTGAGTGCTGGGGTAGGCTCCAGAATTGGGATACGCAGTGTAAAATTGATCGAATGAGCTGAAGCATTCACGTTTCAATAAATCTAAACTACGGTAATAGATTTCAAAATGTTTCTGTAAGGGTTTCTGTATTAACTTTCTTTACACATCAATACAAAACCACTGGACCCAGGAGACATCTACTGCATCACCACTAGATGGCAGGCACATCCACCCATCTCGAGATTTTCTGTCCTTTTCTGGTGAGAACATGATGTAAAGATAACTCAGGGCTCTTTTTCTTCCATGTCCATGTCTTTATCATACATAATGTAATCCTGACTTTATAATCTATTTAAGTTTAGCCGTATTTTAAATGTGCCCAGCGATGGATTGGCGCCCTGTCCTGGGTCTATCTGCCCAGCACCCGAGACGTTCTCCCCTGGATGGGCATGGGGAATCCCACCGCGAACCTAATAGAGGATAAAGCGGGAGATAATGAATAAATAAATGTACTTTAAATGTGAACCTTAAACAGCAAAGGAAACACCAATGTAACCATTGTCCATTTAGCTCTTCATGCCAGTGAACTGACTATAGAGTTTATCTAACTCCTAGGTGTCAAACTTAAGGCCCGCGAGTCATTATACATTGATCTATTATTATTGTTATTATTTTGACAGGAACATTTTTAAGGAGAGCAGAAATATTTAAAGTTATTTAACGTTTAAGTTTATTTGTCTAAAATGCCCCAGCAGCAAATAAACCAAGTGTTTTGATAAGTTATTTTTACTGTTGTGAAAAAGAATAATTTTATTTTATTTGGATATGTTTTGTTGCAGCATGTTCATAGCTGTAACTTTTATAATTTGACAGAAAATATTTTCATAGAAAGCAAACTGTTTTAAGTTATATTCAATTTATATACAAGTTTAAGTTTACTTATTGTGGAATAATATCCCTGTCTGTTTTTTTCTATTCATGTTCAGAAAACATTTAGTGTGTTTAATAAATGTTTGTCCTGTTCGGGCTGTGACCTAAAGTGGGCTTTGAGGTTTGGCCCCTGGTGCATTTGAGTTTGATACCCCTAATTAACTCACTGGAGTGTGTACAGATATATAGCTTTGCCTGAGAATCTGGTGACTCTGGGGGCAGTTCCTTGACATTTAGTGAGTCCTTACAGGAGCAACAGGGATTTGATTGGTCTGATGCTAAGGTCAGTGGAAAATTAACCATACTGCTGGTCATTCACTTCTGAGTAATGTCCTCTGTTGTATCCTCAAAGAAGAAAAGAAATTAATGATGTTAATGATGTTGTCATCTTACAAATGTAGGCTGGCTATATTCATGTACCCTTTAACATCCTTACATACACAAACTAAACGAAACGACCACCTCCTGTTTCTACAACCTTTGTTCTATCAGTTCCACTTTACATATAGATACACTTTGGTCTACAATTAAGGCGGCACGGTGGCTTAGTGGTTAGCACATTCACCTCTCAGTGCTGGGGATTCAGTTCAAATTTAAGGTAAATTGCTCCTATCTAAATTGCCCCTATATAGTGTGTGTGTGTCTAGAATCAGAGTGACACCCAAAACATTTTCCTCTAAATGGGAATAGGAAATCCTCGGTGACCCTAATCCCTCATATAGGATTACTAGAAACAATAGTAGCTTTATAGAGACACCGACATGGTGGGGATGCATTACACAGTATGAGTGTATCAGACAAAGTAGTGCTGCTGGATACACATCTACCTTATTTCTCTAACATGTAGATGTAAAATCAAAGAGTGAGGATCATCTGGACAGTTTGTGTCAGTCTCCTCTAATCCTTCATCAGTGTTTAAAGAACACTGCCTACAAGATGCTGATGCTGTTCTAGGTTTCTGAATAGTTTTTTTGTCTAAAAGTGACACTGAACTTATAATTTATCCATGAAAATGTATCATATAATTTCAAATGGTCTGTACACTTCTTTTCATAGCGTTTCCACCAGTTATGCTGCTTTCAGAGGTGTGTTCTTATTGAAGTATTTAACTAATCTCATTTCAACATCGTTTTTTGCCAGGGTCAAATAATCTGTCTAAGCACTTTACTCTCAGTTCTGCCACCAGTTGCAAGATTAGGGTTGATCAACCTGTTGCTTTAACCAGCCTGCCACTAGTTTACTGTCTCATATTCAACTAATTCAAATTAGACTCGACTATCAGAATAAGCTTAGATGGAAATAGAAAAGGACTTCTTAATGAAACCAATTAAACTGTTTTTAAGGAAAATGAAAATGGAAATAATCTGAATATAATCAGAATTTTTGGTGGGTGTTATTTTCCTAAATACAATTTTATGATGTTTTGTTTACATGATGTACGTATTTTTTGAGTTATCTATCTGCGATGATACAGCTTTTTAAACTGCATTTCTGCACAATAAGAAGTTCTTATAGGCATAAAATAGTTATTGATAGGTTGGATTAATCCAGATGGAGAATTACTGAAAGTCTAAGTGTGAAATGGATGGCCTGCTGCTGCCATTACAGATTCCTCAGCATGAAACATTATTATCATGTGGTCACACAACAGCATGCATCACTGTATGGTTGAGTAGGGATGTGTCTTCTTATTTATGATAAACAGACCTGTTAGATCCAAGTTAAGAATGATGTTAATTAAACAGCATGCTGAGGCATGTTCACTAGTTACATACTTTCAACATGTCCCAAAAACACATGCTTGTCTTGGATTGGCCTGTAGACAACTCTGCATGTGTTCACTCCAAATTCTTGTAGAAAACCTCGCCAGAACACTTGAATCTACAGTGGGCTTTAGAGGTAAGAAAAGACCTACATTTAATAAAAGAAATTCAGCAGACAGTAGACCAGATTTAGAGATGAGCACTGGCACAAGGATGGGACAAAACCGGTACCGAAGAAATATCACTGTCGTGACTTGTGAACAAACCAAAGTCATGTTGTCATAAAGCACACCACTGTTTTCTGGTGAAATTCTCCAGCAGTCTGATGTCACACAGGGGTGGATCTAAGATTTTTTTCAATGAGGGGCCACAGAGAAGCCATACTCAAGAACAAAGGGCAGGATATGTTCAGCATTTTAGCACAATATTCTCAGTAACTTAATACTCAGTAACTTAAAACAATAGTTTAAGCACAACGTCAGCATTGAAAAATCAACCTTCAATATATACTTCAATGTTGTTATGATCACACACATTGTTATATAAAATGCAACATATATATACAGTAGCAGTCAAAAGTTTGGACAGACACTATACTTGCTCTATTGTCTATTTTCTCCACTTACCATATAGATGGACATTGTAGTTTTATAATTACAAACTGTAGTACATCAGATGTCTTTTTTTTGTTTGTCCCCTGTTGGTTCTCTGTTCTCTATTGGTCAGGAGAATCACAGAACAGGTATAATTTGGGTGGTGTATTGTTTATTGTCAGTTGTGCAGTGACACTGATGCAGCGAAACTGTAGTTTCATTTAAACACCTTAGTGACACTGCTGGGATAGGAATAATGCACCAACCAAATAATACCTGTTCTGTGGTGCTACTTTTGGGGTCCTGACCATTAGAGAACAGAGTAAAGGGGACATACACAGTATGTACTGTAGTCCACAAACAGATTGACTACAGTCTGGAATTGTAGAACTACAAAGTCCATCTTCATAGTAAGTGGAACTGAGAACATGGACAATAAGTGTAGGGGGGTGTAACTTTTGACTGGTACTGTACTGTATATGTGATGTTTACAAATTAGCCAAGAAGAAAAAGTGAATTCACAGGGCACTTTAGGGGCCAATTATACTTTAAATGGGACCAAAGCCCTAGTTCCCATTAAATGTTCCCCTCGTTCCTTTTTTTTTTTTTTTTTTTTTTTAAAAACAAAATTTAATCTAAAATTCTAAATGGTCATTGACATAAAAAACAGGTTCTTCTATAGCTCGTGGCTGAAACTGGGTCACCATCTGTTTTTATTCTTCAGAGAACCTTCCTTTTGGCCACAAAGAGAATGAAAAGAAACAACAAAATTGTGTTTAAAATCTTGGGCATTCAGGGCTTTATTGAAGGGTCCAGGTTACAGATTGTAGACAGGTTAAGAGAATAAGGAGTTTTTGGGGTTTTGAAATAGAACGTCTAACCATCTCAACTTAGTGAGAGAAACAAGTGGGAACAAGCGTTTTCATGTCACAACACCTGGAACCACAAAGCTCTTTGTTGTTTACTGTACATGATGATGGATGACAAATGCAGTGTCCCAACCTTTTGCAGCATCTACTAATGGCTCGGATTTTTAAGTACACACTGTGTACTGCAGGTGTAATGAGGTTGGAAATGCAGTCAAACTTGCTTTGATTCAGTGAAAAAGTTAAAAGGCAGGAAGAGCAAAGAGAAAACAACTTTCCATGCCTCAGGAGAAAACTGCCAAAAATCAGGGAGTCATTTAGAAGAGTACTGCCCCGAAATGCCATCATTCCCACTACATAAACTCAGGCTTCAATATAAGGGGTTTTTAAATAAGGGATGAAACTATATGTTTATTATATCAGTTTGATATCCAGCTTAATTACATGATTTACATTTTCTTATAATCTAGGAGAGTTGTAATACATTATAATACAGAGTGGAAGCACTGTTTTTGACTTTGGATATTCTCGGATTCAGTCTTCATGAAAATCACGTCTCTTTTTTCACCAGTTTCTTTAAATTTAATCGACGGGCTCAGGGGATGTGCATGAATCTCACTGTCTCCATTGAGTGTTTCCCTCGCTCAGTAAAATGAGGTTAATGCTTTACCTTTAGCTCCATCATGGGACAAAAAATGTTTCCAGAGCCAACAGCTTATCAAAGAAAAAGAGCAGAAAGAAGGAAATCATTAAAGAAACTATTAGAGCGACATTAACATCACTGAATGTACGGAATGTCGCCGTGAACGATAAAGTCCATTGTGGAGAAAAAGGAAGCAAAGAAGAGTAAATGAAGTGGACTAAATATCCATAAATTAAACTAACGCAATCTGACAAATGAGAGATTTTAATCGCTTACAAAACAGAGACTGAAGATGTTGAGAAGTTATTAAGTTATTTTATTGGGATAAAAAACTGTTAGATGGTGAGAAATGTGAATGTTGTTCTGTTAAATTCTAAATGAAGTGATAATGAAAACTATTTTGGAGAAATTAGTCCCTCACATGTAACCCATCCGTGAAGTGAAACACACACAAACACACACACACACACACACACACACACACACACAATACTTGCTGGGACTGTAAATCGAACCAGGGACCTTCGAGGTCGCAAGGCTGGATCCTAGATATAGATATAAAGATATAGATATACTGTAGAGCGGCACGGTGGTTTAGTGGTTAGCACATTCGCCTCTCAGCGCTAGGGATTCCCGGTTCGAATCCCAATCTGGGTGGAGTTTTCATGTTCTCCCCGTGTCCGTGTGGGTTTCCTCCGGGTTCTCCGGTTTCCTCCCAGTCTGAAAACATGGATCAAGGTCAATTGAATTCTCCAAATTGCCCCATATAGAGTGTGTCTGTGTGAGTGAGTGTGTGCCCAGCAAAAGACTGGCACCCTGTCCTGGGTCTATCTGCCCAGCGCCCGAAAAGTTCTCCCCTGGATGGGCTTGGGGATCCCCCTCGCGACCCTAGTAAAGGATAAAGAGGAAGATAATGGATGTATATATATATATATATATATATATATATATATATATATATATAGTCTGAATTAACTGTTTTAACATTGATTTAAATTGAAACAACGACACTTACTGTCAGTGTGAACTTTGTTATGTTCTCTCCCAGTATTAGCCCAAATGTGTCTGTAAGTGGACTAAATATTCATAAATGATACTAAAGAGGACTGACACACTGTAGATAAATATGAGTGTATGAAAGGTTACGATTAGATTACATCCCCTGGCTCATAGCATGAAAGACAGGGAACCAGTCTGGACAGTCTACAGCAGGACAGACACACGGACAGATTCCAATTCCCCTACACTGATAACACAAACACGCTCTTTAGAGAACCTACCATGTTGCACGCTCCGGCTCTCTCCACTTTGCTGAGGCTGGACACATTGGTGTTGAAGACGTTCATCTTTTCGACCAGCGTTGTGAGTGCGGTCTCTGTGGCCTCTCCCACCTTCTCATAGACTCCTTTAGCCTGGGGGCACAAAGAACCTGGTTAGGTGCATTTAAGATAACATGCAAGTGTGAGCATGTGCAAACAAGCCTCCAGAGACAGCCAAGAGAAAAGCAAGCCAAGTTTCCTTTTATAAAAGACCACGGGAAAAAGCAAACATTCAGGATCAGAAAGCACGTGCCTTCGGACCTGCTGGATTCCAAACAAAGGAAAGGGAACTCAAACCTCGTCCTCCATTAAGGTTCCCCAGATCAGAGCCTGAGGATCCAGCGTCCTTCACCATCAACACTTCCTTCTGCATTAGTTTAATTCAGTCCCTCAGATGATAACAGTGATTTCAACTGAGAGCCAACATCAACACAGTAAAGCCTACTTCATAAACTACCCCCCGCTGTCACTTTATAAACTACCCCCACTGTCACTTTATAAACTACACCCCCCAGCTGTCACTTCATAAACTACACCCCCACTGTCACTCTATATACTACACCCCCACTGTCAATCTATAAACTAACCCCCCTGTCAT